>JNEM01015767.1:0-19285 GCA_000697335.1 Conidiobolus incongruus B7586
ATATATATATATATATATATATATATATTTAGTTTGAAAAACTTTATTTTCCTATATATTTTTATATATAAATATTCTTTTAAAATATATAATTTGTTTAAAAAATCAGAAATTAAAGAATTTCCCATTTTTTAATTTCTATATAAATATTATTTCAATCTTAAAATTACAAAATTTATTCAATTTATATTAATTTTTTTAATATGTGATATAAGTTTAAATAGGCTTTATATCCACTACACATGATTATATAGCAAATATCAAGAAATGGAAAGATTATTGGTAACTGTCAATGCTGTAAAGATATTTGTAAATAATTGGATATTCGTTAGTAATTCTAATATTGGTGATAAATGATTTATTTTGAAAACATTGAATAATGAAGTATCGATAACCGAATGGATTGAAAATCATTGGGAGTTGGAAATTGAAGTTGAAGGAAGGATTGCTCTGGTTAAGTTGTTGCCTCATTTTAAACCTTTGTTACTTGTAATAATCCAAGAAATTAGAGTCTATAGATCTTAATTGAATATTGGTAGTATAAAAATTGAAGAATTAACAACATTTAAACAGAAATTAATATCTTGAAACAGAGATAAATTAATTCAACTTTGGATTCGGATTATGAAATTAATAAAAATTTTATGGAAAGATATATCATATTAAAAGGAATAAATTAATAGAATGCAATTATTCATCAACTCCTAATTGAAATTTGTTTCAGTTAATAAGATAACTGTAATTTCAAATGTTTTATAATATTTTTTTTTAATTTGTAAAAATTGTAATTACTCAAAATAACTTATATAATAATATATTGTTATTTTGGTTTTGACCCTTATTTGATATATATATTCTAAAGTGGAGCCAAATAATGATATATAAAAATTCATACAAATTTAGATATTAACAATATCATATTTTATATATTTTATTTTTCTTTAGTCATATAATAAATGAAATTGAAATATATAATAGTATTAGTTAAAAATCACACCCATTGGATATTAATAATTTTATTTATAAATTTTAACCATATGCTCTATAACAATAATATTTTATTTTCAAGCTATATAGTGGAAAAATATGGTTCATTTTTGAATAATTTAAATAAAATAATATTTAAAATATATTAAATGACAGTCTCTATATATTTTCATCAATTGGTTATATATTTTAGTGAATTTTGAATTAAAGATCAGAAATTTGATTAGTAATAAATAATTTATACCAATCATTTATCTTTTAATAATTATATTCTAAAAGCAAGATATTTTAATTCAAATAAATTTTTATTACCTTAAATTTAAAATAATGGGAAGTTTTTTAATTTCTGATTTTTCAAACATATTATTAGTTTTAAATAAATAAATATATATAAAATAAATAAGAAATTAAATATTTTTAAAATATATATATATATATATATATATTATAATTCTTTTGATTAAAAAATTAATATTTTATAATTAATTCTATAATTTAATTATGCTTAAACTAAATAATAATCATTATAAGTTTTTTATTTTAAAATTAGTATAATTTAACCATAAACCCTTTAAAATTATTTAAAGTTTATAAGTAACTTTTAACAATAAAGCATTATTTTAATTAACTATTTATTGTTAGGTAAACTACTTTAAGATTAAAAAAATTATTTAAAACCTATTAAAATTTAAAAAATTGACTTTAATTATTACTCTTTTAATTATTAATCAGAAAAATTATATTAAAAAATATCTTGTTATTTTAATTAAAGAATTAAGTAAATATTTTAATATTAATTTTATAAGCATTTTATATATATTAGAATTTAAACTCAAATTAATAAATAAAAATATAAAATAAATACCTTATAATTTAACTAAAGCTTAAAAAAATTTGAATAGTTATTATTAAATAAAATTTACTAAAATATTATTAGAAACTTAAGCTTTTACAAATATAATTATAATTGATAAATATTCAATTTTTATATATTATCTTTTTTAAAACATAAATCAAAATATTAAATTAAGTTGAATTACCCCTTTTTACAAATCTTTTTTAATAAGTATTTTATTAATAAATGAATATTAATTATTATAATAGATTATAATAATATATGTTATTTTTATTTAGTTTTTAAAAAGATATTAATTAATAATAAGTTATATATTTTTTCAAATAAAATTCTTTCTAATTAGTATTCTTATTATAATCTAAGAAAACTTATTATTTTATATGATAATTATAAAATATATAAATCTAAAGCTATAAAAAACTTTTTAATTAAATAAACTAAAAAACTATTATATTTAGTATATTCTTTAGATTTTAACTTATATGATTATAATTGCTTTAAGCAATTAAGAAACTAGCTTACAAAAAAGAAAATTTCAATAAAAAAATTTAATTAATTTATAAAATATCAAATTTTAGTTTTTAATAAAAAAACTATTTTTTAAGTGTTAAAAGTTTGTTAAAAATATAGCAAAAAGTTATTAATAATAAAAAAACTATTAAATTTATATTATATATGTATTTTTATATTTTATATATTAAAATGTTTATTTATTATTAATTACCAAAGATTCTTATTATTTTAGTTACAGAGTTATATTATTTTTTTTAAGTATTTATTTCAAATATTATAATTATTTATCAAAAATAATTTACTAATTTTGTAAATTAAAATAAATTTCAATTTATTTAATAAAAATATTTGTTTTGTTTTATAAAATTAAGAATGAATTGAATAAAATAGATTATACACTAGCTTGCAAAAATAAGTCATAAAATTAAAAATATAAATATTTCTATTAATATCTTGATCAATTTTAATTTAAATAAATTTATATTAAACTATGTAATTAATATATATTTTTTATTTATAATATAATATATATAGTTAAATTTAATTAAATATTAATTGATATATTAAAACTAAAAATATATTTAAAATAAGTTATAAATTTGCAAGTTTTAGTATTAATAGAAAAATTAATATCTAGTATATCTATCTTTTGTTTTTCTAACTTTTTTAAGTTTATGGGGCATAAAGTTAATTAACCTCTTATATTAAGCAAGAATAATATTATTCTAAGCTTTTTGAATATACTTTTAAAGTTGATTTAAATTTTTTATTAGAGGGAAAGCTTTAATTAATTTTTTAATTAATTTTAAAGATATTCAATTAGGTTAAGATTAAGAGATTAAGGAGGTTATTTCATAATAATTATTTTGTTATTTTTAAGCTATTTAATAGTAGAATTTGTAATATAACAAAAGTTATTATCTTGTTAGAAAATAATATTTGATTTATTTAACTTATACCACTTAATATTTTTTTTAATTCATTGTTTAAAATACTTTAGTACATCTCAATATTAATTCCCTTATTAACCCTATAAAGATACCTTATACCTAAAGATAATATATATCCCTAAATTATAATTAACCTATTATTATATTTTTAGGTTATAATAACATAATAGCTATAAAGTAATTTTTTATTTTTTTTGAAACATCTAATTTTTTTATTAGATTTATTAATATATATCTTTATTTCATTAAACTAAATAACTTTACTCTAGTTAATTTTAGTTTAACTTTAGTGTTAGCATTTAAACTCTTATTTAATCTTATAGTAAAATTTTTTTAATTGGGGGTGTTTTTTTCTTAAGGTGTAAGTGATATTTATTTTAATATAAAGCATATATAATAATATCAATACTAACTAATATTCCTATATAGTTTTATAATTCTTGTTATACTTCTATAGTAATATTATATTTACCTGTATTAATTAATCTATAAATATACTTTTCATTATATTTATCTATAATTTTAATACATTTAAGTTTTAATTTAAGTGTTTTTTTAACATTGTTTTTAATAACTTTAATTATAGTAGATTAACTAACACTAGTAATTCTAACAATCTTATAAGTTGATTTATTTTTATTATGAAGTTAATTAATATATAAGTAAACATTTTTAGAGAGAGATTTAGGTATTATAATATTAATTTTAAAATATTAGCTTAATAGTTTTATAATATATATAATATAATAAGAGAAAAAAAAGATATATATAAGTTTTGTTATTCATACCCCTTTAATATATAAATCCACAAATTTATAACTCACCTTAGTTAAATTTTAGATTTTGATATATTAACCAATAGTTAATGAAATATAATCAAATATAGTTAATTATAATCAACTAATATAGGTAAATTATATATTTTAATTTAATTTTATTTAATTAAGAATTGTTTAAGATATAGGTAAATATATAAGTAATTTTGATTTTATGACTTACTTTTGTAGGCTAGTGTATATTAAAATTTTCCAATCTCTAACTTGATATTATACATAATTATTATTTATTTCAAGATCTGATTAAAGTATTTTATTTGTGAGTAATCACTAAATTTGATAAAATAAATATCAATCTAATAAAATTAAAATGACTCTATATATAATCATTGAATATCAAACATATATATATATTTGAACTAAATACAATTATTAATCCAAAAAGATTAGAATAACATAAATTATATTTATTTTATATTACTAAATATATTAATATAATATTTCATAATCAATTGTTTATGACAAAATACAGATTTATATTATTTATTCATTGAAAAATTTATATTTATTTGTTAAAAAGGAAATTTTGAAGTATTATTTTTTTAAAGATTTTGATTATTCAATTTAAATTTTTTTATTAAAATAAATAATGTTTAATACATATTATAATTAAATAATATAATTTTTAAATTATGTTTCGATCAAATATAATACTATATGAAATTCTCAGTGATGTGATTTCACTGGTGATTTTCTGAGTATATAAAGAAATCTGAAGCTTTAATAAATGTCTAAATTTTTATTATTAAAACAAAATATATATAAACTGAATTTGATTATATAATTACTTTGAAGTGGTATTAATAAGCTTCAAACTTATTGAGTTTAATTCATTATATGAAAATTTGAAAATACATAGTTAAAATTTTATAGAGTTTAACATAATAATAAAATCAATGATTATGACAGTATATATTATTAGAGTTATACTTTGAACCAATATGTGCCTAATGTTAAAAAATGGAATTACATTAATCTTATATTGTTCAGATACAAGAAATTGTATAATAATGAATATTGAATTGATTCCCCAATTAATTCAAAATTGTCGTATAAATTTTTTATGTCTGATTCTTGCCCAAGCGGTTTTACGTTTGTAATAGTTTATTAAATACGTTTTTAAGAAAAGGCGAATGATATAACAGATCGGGTATTGAAATGTTATTTATTTGTTCTCAGATTTTGAATTTGTAAGTTAATCTTGTTTACTTCATTGAACCTGAGTTCAAATAAGTATTTGTAGTGGATCATTTTTTCTAAGCAGAATTGGCGATACGGGATGAATAAAATGTAAACTGCTTAAATTCATACTTGTTTTGACACCACAAAAAGTCTTGATTCATCTAGACAGCAGGACGACGAGCCTAAAAATAATTATGCATTAGAGATTATTCAACAACTTGCCTACCAAATGAACTATTCATGGAAATAGATTGTGATAAGGTGGAGTACTGATAATATGTTATCAGGCTAGAATCTATAGCATGTATAATAAACAGGAATGGATATTTCATAAAATTGTGATGTAAGCCTAATTGTAACAATTTCAATTGTATATCTTGATGTTACTAACAAATATTCAATCGAGAACTTTGAAGACTGAAGTGGAGAAGGGTTACTATTTAACATTAGTTAAAGTGAATTGGTTTTCTAATATTGGTTAATAAGCTAAGTCTAAAAATAAATTTAAAAATTATAGATAAATATTCAATACTCAAAAGGAAGATAGTTAGTATTCTATAATTATGATGCGGATAAGTAATAATACCAATCAACTTACAAATATTCTTATTCATCCCACAAAGAGCTTCTTTCTAATAGCATAGGTTTATTATCGTTGGACCGTGGAACAAAGTTATTTGACGATATGCATTAAAAATTAATAGAACAAAACATTTCCATTTTGTCTGGTGCGTTCACAACAATTCTTGAAAATTTAAGGGAGTTATGTTTTTACATACGGTCTTATCCATAACCTCAGTGAGTCTCCAAGGTGAGAATTTTATAGTCGATAGAATAGTACAAAAAAGTCAGCAAAATGAATCCCTAACTTTTGAGAAAGGATTGGCTCTGAGGATTAGTTTTAGTGAACTTAGTAGAACCTGCAATTGAACTATTTATTAGCCATGGTGATCTGAATAGTCAAAATAAAAAATTTCCTAGTTCTAGTGATTATCATCCAATTCAGAGCTGGTATGTACAAGGCGAATCGCAATATTTAATTAAAGCATTATAATGTGATAATTTTACCCCAATATTTATCGAATATGATTTCTGGTCAATATTTCGGATGTCAAATTTAAGAAATTCAACCAAGAGTGAGAGTAACTATGGCTTTCTTAAAATGATTAAATACCTTGTCATCTAATTAGTGATGCATATAACTTGATTAATATAATTCCTACTATCCAAATCCACTATATAGCAAAACTACAACTATGGGAATAGTATTAGGAAGATTGACGGATAATTAAGGCCCTTTTCAATTTAGGCCAAGCTTGATATTGTAAATAGATAGGATACAACATAAGTGGAAATTTTGGAAAACTTAAAATACCGCTACCTACATCATTTTTATTTAATCGAATATGTATAATTGCTTTTACTATTTTGAAATTAAGCTACTTTTTGTAGTGATTTATAACCTTGACACTGTGTAGTGGAGAATTTAACTGGGGTAACACATTTGTCAAAAGATAACAGAAATATCCAAATGAGAGCTCATTAAGAGCGAAAATGTACAAGATCCTATGATATTGATTTTTAGAGTGAATACAAACCATAAAAGTGTGGCCTATAGATCTTCAATAGCTTGGAATTTAGATTAAGAATTCTTCAAATATTGTCAATTCTGGTTTCAATTCTCAGGCTAACGTGTTTGGAGCAGACTAATTTTGTAAAATATTTTATTTGGTATTTATATCTGGACAATAATCAAATATTATAATGAATAATATGGTGCTTATATTCTAGATGTTGTGAATGTATTTAATAATAATTTTGAATACATTCAACTATATGATTCCATGGTATTTTATATTCTAAAAACTCATAATAACAATAAAACGAAAGTTTTAATACTTATATACATTTAGATTGCATAAAAATGCTATTGTGACAGGTTAGTTTGAAGTAAATAACTGATGCAGCCAATCTTCAACCAACTTATTTATTTTCTGTTGGGGGATAGAGAAGTCAGGATTGGGATTGACTAGGGAGGCATCAAGTATCAACACTAGTAAACTACCCAGAGTCAGTTGACTCTAGCTATGATGGCCGAGTTGTTTCTAACAGATTCACTCTTCTTGCCGGTCGGTGTTAAAAACGGAAGTAAGGTTTTAACATCTTAATTGTTTGTTCTGATAAGGCACAGCTGAGAGAGCAGTACCACCCCACTCCAACGGAGCAGTTCTTGGAACTGTGCTCCAAAACCAGGTACTGCTCTTAAAACAGGATACTACACTTAGTCACCCCAGCTGGCATCGGTGAGCAATTCATAGTTGTTCTCCCGCTTTGGAACCAACTATAGGTAGACATGGAAGGTTACCCTTTCCCCTAAACAATTTCAAAACTCATTAATAATGATATAATAAATCTAATTCCAACAGTAATAGCATATGTTTTAGCTTGTGTGATTGCTATGTCTTCAGTACCATTATTTGAATGGAGATTTGGATCTATGGGGGATGGGTAAGTTGATAGCAAATCCTCTACTCCAAATTTAATAGGATATATATTGTTATCCTTTCCTTCTAATCGTTTTATTTTAAGTATTGATATATTGAAATTAAATTTAAAATTGTATTGGTACTATAAAGGTTTCTTAGTTAAATATTTATCCAAATTTAATCACTTCAAAATTGCTATTGTTTAATTGTTTAAACTTTAACAATGATAATGTTACAAGGCAGGAGCCTCTGCTCCCATCAAATATCTTGACGTCAACTCAATGTAATTATCGTTATTTTCTTGCATTAGATACGCTCACTCTTTATTCATTGATTGACTATCCAGCCAAGCCACCGTAGTGACTCTGAAATCATTTTACCCTATCTACATTATAAAAACTCGGAATTTGGATGATTCATACCAATATCAGCCTGATCTGGATCCTCTCTGCTATTTGACTAAACCAATAAAACCTTCTTTCAAGTCGTTTTATAGCCAAATATCCCGGACCATCCCCATTAGTGATCTGGCCAGAGCACTACTTCCTGGAGTAGCATTAATATCTTTAGCATCAAAACAATCAAAATTATACAATTCCAAAGAAACATTGTAAATCCAATAAAAATGCCTTGAGTTATATTAATAAAATAATTATTCAGTATAAAATTATTGTAATTTAAAAAGTGCGTAAAATAGAATTAAATTATTTAATACTTAAATTATCAGGGAGTAATATATTTTTACATTAACCTCAATAATTTTTTGGTTATTGAATTAAAATAGAAGGTATTTATATATTAAAATCTATTTAGCTTAAATTATATATATATATATATATTTATAGAGTTCTTTGTTTGATGAATACCTCATTATATCTTATTATTATTTAATTTATACTATTATATATTGAATTTCATTAAATATTCAAATAAAATATACTTTGTATTAGAACTAAACTATTAACCCAAATGAATGGTAAAGAAAATAAAAATTTTCAAACACACTATTCTTGTATGAAATTTTATTTTTTTAATAGTTAGATAATGAGGATTTAATATCAACCAAATATAAATAAAGATTTAGCAAATTATAACATCGATATATTCAAAAATAATTATTCTGTAGTAAAAAATACTGAAATATTGTTTAATATATGCAAATTTAATTATATCTGAATGAACTATATTTTAAACTACTTTTCCTTACTCAGGTATATATTATACTGAAATACTTATAAAAGTAAAAATTTTGTACAGTGATATCCAACTAATTTTGAAATGTTTTATTACCAAAATTTCATATATAATACTTTTAAATAGATACTATTAATATTAATCTAACAAAATGATATTCATTGGTAATTAATAGATAATTGAAATCGATTCCTCCATACATTTTCAATTTTATTAAATTGTACATTTAGACAATATTTCAATATATAATAATATATTGTATTCATATATATAATGCTTTAATAACACATTGAACAATTATGCTATAATTTTTTATCATTAATATAAATTTATATACATTTGATCAATTTTTATATATTGTAATTAAAAATATAAACTTGAAAATTAATTGAATATTGAAGTAATATATTAACAAGTGAAAAAAATTTAACTTGTTATAAATATACAGTATTGCTTAAAATTGTTATTTTAAAATTTTAAATCAATATTATATGATCATTTTTTCAAATTAAAAGGGATTTTGAACTTATGCTTGCAGAAATTTAACACGTGGTTTTTGATTAACTCTGTAATACAAAATAATTTTGTAGTTCTTAAAAAACTGATTGAATATTATTGCAAGTGAATAGCATAGTAATTAGATAATTAATAAATAAAGAGTAGAAATTATTAATTATGCTTTTGAAAAAAATTTAATTTTATCAAACCAAAATCGAATTTCAAAAAATTGCAACATTTTCATTTTGAAATATTAAGAATTAAAAAATTTTAATTCAGTGAACTAAGGATAGCATTTTACAATCTGAACTTGTCAGAACTTATAAAAGATAAAGAAGTCAACAAAGTTATTATCTTGAAGCCATAATATAATAAGATAATATTTACTCATCCATATTTTCCAACCACATCACCACCGGCAAATGATCCGAAGCACCGTAACAATCCCTACGAATTTGAATATCCTTGACCTTGGGGACCAGAGATTCAGAGCATACAAAGTAGTCCAATCTCCAGCCAATGCCCTTGGCGCGACAGCCTCCGCGCCAACTGAAAAATGTGAAGCAGTCGCGCTCGTCGGGATAGAATTTGCGGAATATATCAACTCTGGGGTACTTGGTATCATTGAGGATATTGGAGAACCCTTCGCGTTCTTCCTTCGTGAATCCTGCTACTTTATCTTCGTAGTCTTTTGGCTTGGCAACGTCGATGGGCTCATGAGCGACGTTTAAATCGCCGGTGTAGATGACTGGCTTAGATTCTTCAAGAGTATTCAAAAGTTGGAGCATGGCAACATCCCACTTCTGTTTGAACTTTAATCTCACTAATTTATCACCAGCGTTAGGAGAGTAAACAGATACCAAATAGAATTTTTCAAATTCGAGAGTGATGACGCGACCTTCGGTGTCGATGTTAGGAGTACCTAATCCGTACTTGACACTCAAAGGTTTGATTTTGGATAGAACAGCAGTTCCGGAATATCCCTTTTTATCGGCGCCGGAGCACGACCAATAGGTATGGGGATACAAATCCTTGGGAAAGAGATCGCGAAGTGGAGCTTGCAATTTGGTCTCTTGAATTGAGATGATTGTAGGGTTTTCAGCTTTGACATACTCTTTAAATCCCTTCTTGCAAGCAGCATTTAATGAAGCAACATTGTAAGTGACTAATTTGATCTGGTTTTGAGGCAATGATTCGTAGTTGTAAGATTTTGGCATGCTGGTAGTTCTGATTTTGGTAGGGTACTCCACGACAACTGATGAAGATTTAGTTAATTTAACGCGTTTTGTCACTTGTTCAGTGCAGGGATTTGTCAAAGTCATTTTAGATCCAATATAATTTAATTAATATGATGTTTTCAAAATGTTTTTTTTATTAGTGGAAATATATATCGATTGAAATTTTTCAAATTATTTAAATATTTAAAAATATAATTTGATTTATTGAGTGGATTTGAATAATTTATTATCGAATTTTAAGTAAAATGAACTTATGGGTAAAATTCAATATAATTGGGTTGATCCAGCTCAAAAGTTAAAATTACTAATCTTCTTAATGACTTTGAAACTAATGGTAATTTCTTTGATCAATTTATCGAATAATCAAAATCATAATTGATTATTTCCAAATAGATTTAAAATATCATAGAATTTAATAAAATATTAAATAAATTCCTATTGAGTTTTTATTTACAATATATTTTTATATTTAAAATTATTTTGAAGTTTTAAACAATAAATAATCGTTCAAAATGTTCTAATGTCATATATATATATATATATTAATTAATTAATTAAAGGAAATATTCATCAAAGCTATTTAATTAAATTATAATATATTTCTAGCTAAATACAATTCTAATAATCGATATTATATTCAATCAAGATTTTATAATTTTCAAATCATATGAAATTTAAATTTTAACTCTTAAGGCTTTAGTGTTGCATGATAATTATTTCGAACCGCCTGAAGTTTTTAATTTAACTTTTTATAAATAGAGCACTGTGTCACTTCTTTATGGTGATAGTATTTTTGATAATAGGAATATTAGTAATATAGAAATATAAATCTAGAAGTATTCTAAGCTTTATGTTATGTCTGAAGAAGTATCATACACAGGGACGATATTGTGTATAAATTTATAATTGACTAATCTCAAATGGATATAGTAGTAATAATGAAATTATATAAACCCATTTTCCGAAAAAAACACTCAATTTTTTAAATTAATGTATATTACTTTATTATTATTATTAAAAACTACCGCATAAAAAAAGTGTAAACAAATATTAATTCTAGTCTATTATATCGAAGTCACTAACACACCCAATCCAAAGGTCAAGCCAGTCAGCCAACTAGAATAAGTTATTGAAAAAGCACCATTGCCGACTCTATTTGTATTAGAATAGGACACTGGAACTAAAGTACGAGCAGGACCTGAATTGAAGGTAGTATTTGGGAAACCCTGAAAATTGATGATAATACAGTTTTCATTACATACAGTCTGAATATTGCTGCTGGGGCCTCCGTTGCACTGATTCACACACCTCTCAGTTTGAGCGATCTGTTGCGGACTGGGATCGGGCACTCCAGCACAATATGCCATACAATGAATATTGGTCCCGCAGTTGTTCGTTATTAAACAGTCTTGAAGTGCTGAAGATGTGGCGGAAATTAGTATGGTTACACTGACTAATTTGAACAACTTCATTTATGTTATATTATTAGATCAAATATGAATTAATTAATAAGAGAAAGGATGATAATTCAATAATAGAAGTAATTATTTCTTTTTATACATAAATTTAGAATATTGGGATAAGATTTCAAGTTACTTAATTTGTTAATTGATCAGCCCTCAATATAATTTTTAAATTTAATATTGTAGTCCCCTGGGATTGGGGTTATTCCAATTCATTAGTAGCAAATTTGTTTTTTAATTCAAATTTATCAATTTATGGTAATTTCGCTAATTGTCAAAGTAGTAATTGAAGACTAGTCCTTCGTGATACTTATATTAGTGTATTTGCAAAACTGTATGGAGGATTTAACTTATATTGGAATAATGTTAAATAATATAATTTGTTGATAAGTTCGTGAAAAGATTTGAAGTATTAGTTGGAAGATAAAATTTAACATATATACTACAAATAAAAATGAACAAAAGTTGATGATTAATACAAAGAGTATGATATATTTTAAGGGTATAAAATTTCTGAAGATTGAAGTATTAAATTGTTAATGATAAATAATTAGTTTCTTTAAAAAATTGGATCTCGTGGTGTAGTTGGTTATCACATCAGTCTAACACACAGACGGTCCTCAGTTTGAATTTGAGCGAGATCATTACTCAAAATACCAATCGTGATTTCAAATTTTCAATTTTTTTCTAATATTTTCTAATTTATCAAACATTAATTATAATTTGAAAAATTTCTATATGTTTGTACAATACGTTTGAAACAAATCCATTTTAATTGAATATATCTTTGTTAAAATGATTATTCCAAAGTATCAATATGAAGCAATTTTTTATATTAATCCAATTTAGTTTATTAATTCGTATTATATATTTCAACAGAAAGTCACTAAATTCAAAATAATTAAATAATATTATGCTTTTGATATAATTTGGTAAAAAAATAATACTATAATCCATCTTTAAAATTATCCCTGATAAAATCTATTTACATTAATGAGATAAATAGGTTAAATACTATTGAAATATATCCAAAATTCAAATTTATCTTGATATTAAAATTATTAATCATTAACTCAATCAGTTGAGAATTATGAATTTACAATAAAGATATTATTTTTATATTGTATAATATATATGTTTTATTTTGAATATTTGATAATAGTATTTTTATATCAATATAAACGTTTTAAACCTTTAAAAAGACAGATTGAAATAATTGAATGAGATTAATACTCGAAATATATCAAATAGGATTTCTAATATCGAGGATATAATAAAAAGTTTTATTATTCTTATTTAATCAAATTTTACAATTTATAATATGAATACATTATTTTATTTACTTATTTTTTACTAAAACTTTAAAATTCACAATAGTAAATCAACATAAAAATTATATGTAGATTTATTAAAAAACTTCGCACCATTATAACTTTAATGTTTTTATTTTGAATACTGACGTTTTCTTTAATAAAAATAGTTTAATTTAAATTTGATAAACATTCTACTAAGTTCAAAAATATTCTCTATATTTTTTAACAGATCATACTAATAAATAGATGTTTGTGATACTTGCAAGTGTTAAAACTTTAACAAAATAAATCAAAGTAATTAAATTAATATCTAATCATTTTAAGATTAATATTATAATTGGTATAAATTAAAAATAATTTCGTTGGGTATTTTTCAAGTATATTAACAATAAATTCAGTCTATTCACCGAATTAAGTATCACCAAAAATAGGTAAAATCGTAAATGAACAAATCAAATTTCAACGGAAAATGAAATAGTCTGTTATGACATTTCGTTACTTAAATTATATTTGATATGAGTTTAAATTTTGGAATAAATAGTCAAGGCTTAATATAATTTAAGGATTGTTAATTTATATTTTAATTAAGCATTGATCTGTCCTATAGTTTTTTAATTTTTTAAAAATTAGTAGCGGTTATTGTAGTGAAATAAAAGAGGCTGTAAATTGAATATATATCATTGATTTTGAATGAATAATTTCAAACAATGTTTTAAGAGGACTACTAATTCTGAGTGAGAGGGGGGGTTCTATATTTATGATATGAGTGTAAGTGATTTCTTCAAATTCACTAACCACCTTATACTAATTTCAAATTTAGTCGCTACAGTATGCTGTCCTGATGTTTGGAGCGATCACGGTATTGTTAAAGGAGACTGCTGCGGAGTCGTCAACACAGGCGGGCGGGATCACACCATGTGATATATCTGTCGAGGAGGACAAATGCTGGATAGATATTTTGGGGTGGGCAATCACTCCAACTACATACTCTCTTTACGTTCTTACTATAGGTCACCTTATCCAGGCCTTTTCACTTATTCAATTCAGTGGTCTGTCTTATCACGGCAATCTCAGAAGTCAATTCTTAATTTTTTCACTATTCTGGGAGGTCTTGGAGGTGCAACAATAATTTCTTCAGTGAATAAGTCGGGATGGTACTGGGTAGCTGTAGCATATATTTCTATCACTTGCGTTCAGTTTGGCTATGGCAAATCATGGCTCATACCTTCCAATTTTAACAGATAGAGATCTCCAAGTTAATTTCAATGAAGATAAGAAAGGTCATTTGGAAGGTGAAACCGAACTCCAAGTCTTGGAACGCACTACAGGTAGACTCAGCGATATCAGTATGATGCTTGGATTATTTCTCGGTACTATTGCCTCCCTAATTTCAGCGATTATATCGTTTCAATTCAATGGATCCAATGTCAGGTAAATATAGTTTTATTTCCAACTAACCCTATTTAATTAATCCATAATAGTTTGATTTGGTCTCTATTTGTATCAGCATTGGTTTGGCTGATTTTAAGACTCATTGGCTGGTACATGCTAGAGAATAAGAAAGGTCCTCCTATCAAGAATAAATTACATTACTTGAACTTGTCGTAGAATAAATGTAAGCTATCGATTCATTTCATTACCCTAATTATATATCTAATTTTTGCATAATTAAGTGGGTCACACTTTATCCTGTGCAAGAAGTTATTCGAATATGTTGATTTATGGGATGGTTCTGTCTCTTAGATCCTGCTGGTATGCTACTCATTCTATGCAAATTGATTGGAAAAGTTCAGCTAGGATTGACAGCTGCTGACTTTCTACTAATGGGGCATGTTTGACGAGTCAAGTGGAAGTGGTAGGTATGGTGTTTTATAACTTTATTCAAAAGAGACTCGATTTAAATTGCAAACAGATGATTATTGTTCATTTGATCTACTATATTATCTTCCCAATCTATTATTTAATTGGCAATTTTTTGAACTTTGGATTGAATAGCGAAACTGAAGTATATATATTCAAATTACTCTTAATCTTTCCCTATGGCCATTTGAGCTCAGTTCAAAGAATACTTCTATCCAATTTCATGCCTCTTGGCAGAGAAACGGAATTCTTCTCATTAAACCAAGCATTTGGACGAGGCACAGCTTGGATTGGTCCGATGCTAGTGGGCTCAATGGAACCCTATACTGGAAACATTCGGTTGGGCTTTATTTTCCCCATTATTTTTATGCTCATTGGGTTAGCATTACTGTGGAATATTGATGTTGACAAAGGATTAGATCAAGCTAAAAAAGCTAGTTTATCTTCAGCTGTTTATGAAATGATAGAGGCCGAATCATAAACAAAACTTATAAGTAGAGTTCAAACACAAATACAGTAACAAATAATATTCTTTTGGTATTCTAGAATAATGCTGTTAAAATTGGATTTAAATTTTAGCTTATAATATTATTCTTTCTAATTAATTGTTAACTATTTTAATCTTTCATAAGATTTATTTTCAAAAATTTATAATTGTGATAATATATTTGAATCAAAAAATATGACAAGAATCATTAGGATCATACATAATGAAGAATTTTGTAACTATCAGAAAATATATAAACCGATGTTTTGTATCATAATGAATATGCTAATGAACTTTTCAACCGTTCATGTTTATATCAGACGACCAACGTTTGTAGATTTGTATTAAAATTATAACATACCACTCTCTGCAATTCAGATATTAATTCTACATTAAAATATTTAATATAAGAATGTGAAATATTGAAATCATTTCTATTTATTAAAGATGTTGTATAGCAAACTTTAAGGGATGAAAAATAGGGGAAAATAAAATCGAGACTCAGATGCTAAAAGGGGTTAACTTGGATTTGTCAAAAGTCAAGCTTACTGGAAGTCATAAATTGGTTTCGATCGACTTTGCTTTAATCCAATCAATTGTTACTAAAGTTTAATGTTTTAGAAAGAACCAATTACTTTCCTATTTGTGATTTGTTGAAATGTGGTTCAGAATTGAAATTTGAGGTAAAATTTTACTAGAATAGGTCTTCAAGTAATACAACCATCTAAATATTTCAATTTTATTGAAATTAATTTGAGAGTATGAATTGGTAGGGCTTAGGGGGTTTAATAATATAAATAAAGGTCGCATATAATATAAAAGCCTTAGTCGGTTAGATGATTCTATTTCAATTTCTATTTTTCAAAATAATTATTCAGCTGAATTTTAATTTTTGGTGATTTATATTTAATGAGTTTTTGATTTTTCGATATATTCAGTTGATTATGACGTTATTATTTTACCCAGCAGAATTAAGGCCTAGATCTTACATTTACACGGAGCAAGACCGAATCGATCTCATCAATTCGAATATAACTGCTTTGCCTCCAGTGTTGAGATCGGCAATTGAATCTGATAATGGGACATCTCAAATGATCAACTCGGTTTCTGGTACAGCTAATCCAGACGAAAATGGCTCCACCAAGCCAATTATCCCAACGATTTTTTGGAATTGGGATAGGTTAATTGAGACTGGAAGCAAGCTGGTACACTTTAACCATATTGACCTAATACCACAATTTAAAAAAACGGCTCATCTCACTTTTTTTGTCCATATCTCTATCCCAATATTATTTTTAATCGGTTTTATAACCTTGGAAATCATATTTTTATTATATCTAGTGTGGTTTTTTTGGATTGGCTTTATATTTTTAGTATTAATATTTTACAGGACAAAGGATTTTATTGAGCTTATGCACTACATTAACCATCCTGAGAGATATATGCCGAATTTGCCAACTTATACACCTGGATTTTCTCAGTCTATGACTCAGTTGAATAACCCTCCTCCTCCGAATTATCTTCATGCCCAATCCTTGCCGCCTCCATACGCTTCAATTACTCAAGGTTAAGAATGTTTAAAAATGTTTTGTAAAATAACATTATTTATAAATAATTTTTGGTATTTAACGCTTATACCATTTGTTGATTTATCAATTTAAAAAACATCATGCTAAAGGTATGCTTTGATGAAAACTGTATAGAGTATATGAATGTTGATATAAATTGTGACTGTTGATTTTGTTCTGATGAATTAATATTAAAAATATCTGGTTGGGCGCAAATATTCTAGCGGGATAATTGATATGAGATGATTTTGCACAAATAACAGGCTAAAAATTTTAATCATTTGTAAAATTACTTTGAAGTGTATATCAAATGATTTTAATTTACAGGAACTATACAATAACATGATATACGCTGTTTATTCAAAAATAGGTTATATATACTTATTTTTTGTCAACTGTTTTATGCATGTTTGTTCACAACTAAACATTTTATTTCATATAACTTGTATAATACTGTTCAACATCAAAGAAACGGAAAAAATTAATTACTGAATATTAATCAAAACCCAATGTTAGAGAAAAAACCGAATGGATATTATGGATTTAAATATATGAGTTATTTGGCTCAACCTATATTAATTTATAGGAGCATGAGTAAATGTTTTATCATACCAGAAGATGTAGTTTAAATAAGTATATTAAATAAAATTTGGAGCCATCAATGGTAAATTGATATAATCAATTGGTTATGTCATATGAATTGCTTTTTAATATTGATATATTGAATTTCTTCACTGACTTTAACAAATGAATATACAAACCAACTAAGTCTATATTATATATGGTTTTAAAACTATGAATGCAAGAAAAACAATTCCTATAAACTTAATATATATATCATAGAATATTTTATTATGATCAAAAAATAGATGATCAAAAATTGCTTAAAGCTATTAAATTGAGTGAAAATTTTGAAAGAAAATCAATACAAAATTAGATATTTTAACATTAAAAAATCGAAAAATACATATAAAAAAGAAATAAAAAAATCATATAGAAATTTGAATTTGAAAAATACGCTCCCAGGTGGGCTTGAACCACCAACCTCCCGATTAACAGTCGGACGCGCTAGCCAATTGCGCCATGGAAGCTTGAATTGTGGTAAAATATTTTATTTTTGTTAATTATTGTCGATACAGATCATATCGCTTTTACCTTTTATTTTTTATTTCAATTAAAATTTTTTAATATCATTTTTTTATATTCGATCAATTATTATTTTTCGGCTTTGTTTAAATTTTCTTATTCTTACAATTATTTCATAGATTATCAAATATAATTAATTTATTTATATTATCAATATTTATTGATTTATTATTATTGAAATATCACCAATATCTTATTAAAAATGTTGCCACATTAAA
This sequence comes from Conidiobolus incongruus B7586, assembly GCA_000697335.1. Lineage (NCBI taxonomy): Eukaryota > Fungi > Entomophthoromycota > Entomophthoromycetes > Entomophthorales > Conidiobolaceae > Conidiobolus > Conidiobolus incongruus. The sequence continues at coordinate 18,796 of JNEM01015767.1, forward strand.
TCACAAGTTACCCTTTAAAAATCAAACAACATGTCTAAATTATTTAATAACAATATCAGTAAATTATTAAAATACCAATTTTGTTTAATTATTAAAACATATTAATGATATTATAATTTATCATATTAAATATTTATTAGTGCAAAAATTAATAAATGGCACAATTTTGATATTAAAAATAAACAAATAAATTAATAAATAATATATAAAATTTAATAAAAAATATAAAATTAATGTTCTCTTTTAGTATTAATAGCTCTTTTTTATACTTTTAATAAGTTTCTATTATTTAAAAAATAGTTCTTTTTATTAAAAACTGAAATTTAATGTTTCATAAATTAATTTAATTTATTTACAAGAATTTTTTTCTTATAAGCTAATTTTTTAATTATTTAAAACAATTATTATTATATAGGTTATAATTAGGTAAATATATTAGATATAATAGCTCTCTCTAATATTTTTATATAAAAAGCTTTTTACAGTTTTA
>JNEM01015769.1:0-18277 GCA_000697335.1 Conidiobolus incongruus B7586
AACTAATAATCATTTCTTTTTTAATATAATTAGTTAATTTGCTAATGTTTTTAAACTTATAAGTAAATTACCCTTTAAATATAATATTAAACACAAAATTAAACTTTTTTTAAATATATAATTATACTTAAAATTTACTTACCATTTATTTCTTAAAAATATTAAATTTTAAAAAAAAATATAAAAATTACTTGAAAATAAATTTATTAAACTTATTTTTTTATCGTAAAAATTTTTAATTCTATTTATATAAAATATTGGTGGTGGTTAAAGATTATATATTAATAATTATACTTTAAACTTTAAAATTATTAAAGATAAAACTTTATTATTAAACTTATATGATATTAAGGATAAGTTACTTAAATCAACTATATTCACTAAATTAAATATTAGAAATAGTTATTATAATATCAAAGTTAAAGAAAATTCTATTTTTTTAACTATTTTTAATATTCTATAAAATTACTATAAATTTATTATTATAAACTTTAAATTATATAATATCTTTATATCTTTTATTTAATTTATTAATTCCCTTTTTAAATTTATCTTTCATAGTTTTATTATTACTTATTTTAATAATATCTTAATTCATTTAAAAATTAAAAAAAAATTTAATATATTAATTAAATTTTATAAATTATTGAAGAGTAAAAATTAATTTTAAAACTATTACAATTTATTTTTAATGTTTTTTTTATTTTTTTTTATGGTTATATTATTTTTTCTTGAAAAATTAATATTAATCTAACTAAACTTGATATTATAAAAGCTTTTATTATATTTATAAAAAGAGATTAACTTATATTTATATTTGAATTATTAAATTACTTTAAAGATTTCATTGATTTTTTTATTAAACTTAAATCTCTTTTAACTAATCTATTGAGAAAAAACTTTTTTTAAATAAACCCTATTATATACTTTTTATATAAATTCTTTAATTCTTTATATTACTAATATTTTTAATCTATTTATTTTTAATCTTAAATTATTTATTATTATTTTTGCTTATTTTAATTTTTTTATAATTAGTAGATAATTAGTTTAATTTGAATTTAATTTATATTTTACCTTTTAATTATAAGATAAAATAATAAATAAAAGAAAATAAGTTAAGTTTAACTTTGTAAATATTACTTTAAATTCAATAATATTTTAATTAAGAAAAATAAACCTAACTGAATCAAAATATTTATTTTATAATTAAAAATTCTTTATTTTAGTAGAAATAATTAAAAATTACTTATATTTCTTATCTTATAATTTCTTTTATTAATTATAAATTATAAATTATTTATTTATTTAAATACTTAAAAATATTTATTAAGAAAATAAGTTAAATGGATTAAAATAATTTAAACTTATTTTTTCTTTATTTATTATCTTTTAATTTAATAGAGTTATATTATAAATACTTTATTAAAAAATCTTATATATTTATCTTTTTATTTTAATTATAAAAACCTAGAAAATAATAACTTAATGATTATTAATAAAAAAAATAAAAGATCTATTAAACTATTTTAAAAAACAATATTAAATGATAATTTCTTTATTTTAATCAAACAAGAACTTTTTAAATTATTAGAAAATTAATTAAAATATGTTAAAAGATTTAAAACTATTAATAACTTACTATATTATAATAATTGTTTATATGTCCTTAATATTCTTAAGAGTTAATAAGTAATATTGAATAAATATTATTATTTACCTGTTAAAGGATATTAAAACTAGTTAAAAATTGTTAAGAAAATTAGAATAAAGTATTACTAATTTTTTTAGTTAAATTAACTTAGAAATATATTAATACCTATGATATATGGTAAAAAAATAAATATGATACCCAATTAAAATATAATAAACTTATTTTTTGATAAGTTTTTAATAAAATTTCATAATAGATCTAATTTGATTATATAGAAATTCTTAAATCAATAAATAGTTATAATAACTTACTAACTATAATTGATCTATTCTTTTAATATATTTATTTCATTCTTTATTTTAAAACTTCTATAGTTAAAAATATTACATAATTGCTATCTTTTAATATTTTTACCTATTATAAAATTCCACAAACTATTATATTTGATAGAAACACACAATTCAACTCCTGATTTTAAAAGTTATTATTTTTTTCCTTTAAGATTAACATAGCTATGTTTACTATTAATCATCACTAAACTAATAAACTTGTTGAAAAAACTATTAAAACCTTAAAGTAAATAATTAAAGCTTATATTAACACTAATCAGTTAAATTAAAATATTTATATTTATTAACTTTAATATTCATTTAATATTTTTATTAATAAATCAATAAGTTTTAACCTTTATTTTTTTAATTATAGCAAATATATTAATTTAATAATTGTTTTAAAATTTTAAATTAATTTATCTTTAGATATTATTAAATTTTTATCTAATATCAAATATATTAATTCCTTTATTAAATTTAACTTAAAAGAAAATTAAAACATCATAAAACAATAATATTTAAAGTCATTTAAAAATTCTGTTATATATAAAATTAATATGTTTATATATTTAGAATAATTTACCCTTAAACCTATCTAAATTAAATTTAAATTTTATATACTTATTATTATATTATAATCCTTATAAAATTTAATCTATTAACTTAAATCTTAAAAATATTACCTTAGAATTACTTTTAATTTTAACAATTAACTTTATCTTTTATATATTTAAAATCAAACTTTATTTTAAAGATTTTAACATTTTTTTTAATTAATTAAGTATTTTAAAACAAAATCTAATTATTAATTAAGATAATAAAAATACTATGTTGATTATATAATTAAATTTAAATCTATTAAGAATAGGCTTTATTTTTATAAAATAAATTAGTTATCTTATTAAAAAAGTTATATGAGAATTTTTAAGAAATATTAAGAATATTTTAACTTATTATACTTATATGTAAAAATCTAAAAAGTATGTTTTATCTAAGAAATCTATTAAGGTAGTGTTAAAAACTAGTTTTTTAAATTCTTATATATATTTTTATATAACTCAATTAACTATAAATTATATAATTAATTTATAGTTTTATAATTAAATTAATTATATAAATAGTATTGAATTATTTAATAAACTAAGTTCTTTTTTTCCTCTTAATTCTTATTATTCTTTATCTTATATATTATTATTAATATTAAAACTATATGTTATTAGTATTATAATATATTAATACTACCTAATATAAATCTTAATATATTGGTGACTCATCCCAATTTAAAGCTTAATTAAACTTTGTTTATATTTTTACACTATAACTATATTATAATACTATATTCTATATTATATTATTTCTATATTAAAGCCTTCCTTTATATTATATTAGTATTTTACCACCATAGTTATATATTTAATAAGATTATAAATATTAAGATAATTTTTGAGTAAAATATATATTATATTATAATAAAATAATTTGCTAGATATTTTGATTAATTAATATAACTTTAAAATTTAAAAATGATGATTAAAGTTATAAATTAAACCATAAGCATTAGATCAAAAGTATTCTAACAAGTTATTATTGTTTTTAAAATATTATGAAATATCAATATTTATTCTTATCAAATATCCTTATATCAACCAAATATAACAATGATTCTTATCTTATATAGAGAATTATTTGCTTTTTTTTCATCAATTAATTATTTAACTAAGTTACTTTAATAACTTCTAAGTTTTTTAACCTAGTCTATATTATAAGGACTATGAATTTAAATGACTTATATAAAGGTAAGTTTATTTTGTCCTTTTCTATAATTTAATAAAATAATAAAACCCCCAATTTATTTATTTTATAGCTGAATATCCCTAATTACTCTTTTTTACTATTTTTAATTAAAGCACTAATTCCTCGAAAAGTTTTATTAATTTATTAAATTTTTATCAATTAATTTTATTGAATTTTATCAAATATCTAAAAATCAATGAAAATATATTGATATGGTTTTAATATATAATTAATATGTTTTTATTTAAATTTGCTTGATTATATCAAATATAGCATATATACTATTGATGCTTTATAAGCTTTATAAATATTATTATTAAAATAATGCTTAAAATATAAATTACTAAATTATTTGTCAACTTTGCTTTTTAACATATTGGGACTATATGTATTAAAACTTATTATTGAGATATTATAGCAAAATATCCAAAAAGACCTTTTTTTTCTATCCTTATTATTTTTAAATTTAAATAATTCATTAAGTGATATAGGATTTTTAGTTTCAATCAAAGAATCTATAATAGAATATTTGATTATAGACTAATATAACCAATAAAATTGAGATATAATATTGGAATAATTATTAAACTAAAACAAACAGATATTTTTTAAATATAACACTATATAAATGCTTATATTTAAATATTATTTAAATAAAAATAATATTATAGAATTTGAAATATTTATTGATATTTAATTATATATAGATATTATTATCATTCTATTATATAATTTTTTTATTCAAAATTTTCCTAAATATTTATCTTCACTTTGTTATTTACTTATCAATAATTTTTAAAATTTATCAATAAAAAGTTGAAAAATTTATTATTAGATTATTATATTGATTTATAAATATACTTTACCTTAATAATAGGTAAAGGTATATTATTTAGCAAATATCTCTTATAGTCAACTAAGTTCCTCTGTTATTAATTAATATAAATAAAATATTGATAATTTGTTTAAATCCTGATAATTCTTAAGACTTAGTAAAGAAATCTTTCTATAATATTGTTGGAAAATAGAGAGAAATTAAAACTATATAAAATTTTAGACGTTAATTATTATTTTCTAAATTTACTAAAATTTTTAATTTGTATTCAAATTATTAATTAGATATAGAATTAATATTATTAATAATTATATTATAGATAAATATAAATTTGATATAAATTTATAATTCTGATATATCATTTAATGATTGAATTTATAATAAATTAGTAATATTTATTATTCATAGTTATAATAATTTAAAACTTTTTATTTATATAGTTTTTATAGATTTTTTTACAATAATTAATATTATTTCAACTGATAATTTATTATTTAATATATTTACTTTTTATATTATTTTAAATATGATTTTTAAAATTTCAAATTATTATATAGATCTATTAATATAAATAATATCATCCTAATTTAATAATAAAATTACTTCTTTAATATTTCCATATGTATTTATACTTATTACTATCATTTTAATTCCAAAGGGTTAATTAAATTTTATATCATTATATTAAAAAAATTAGGAATTTTGAATAAAATATGTTATTATTTTTAAATTAAAAAAAATAGAAAATTTTTTAATTCTTGATTTTCAAAAATATCATTAGTTTTAAATAAACAAATATATATATATATTATAACTTTTTTGATTAAAAGATTAATTTCTTAAAATTAATTATTTAATATCAATATTTTTAATTAAATAAAGATCATCAAATTTTCTTATTTTAGTATTAATAAAATTTACCCATAAACCTTTTAAAATAATTTAAAATTTATAAGTAACTTTTAATATTAGAATATTATCTAAATTAACAATTTACTACTAAATGAATTATTTTAAAGTTAAGAGAGAAAATATTTAAAACCTATTAAAATCTAGAAGATTAATTTTAACTATCATTTTTTAAATTATTAATAAAATAAAAAAATATATTAAAAGATACCTTTTTATCTTAGCTAAAGAATTATTAAAATAGTTCAATAATAATTATATAAGTATTAAGTATATATTAAAATTTAAATTATAATTTATTAATAACAATATAAAATAAATATCTTATAATTTAACTAAAGCTTAAAAAAACTAAAGTAGCTATTATTAATCAAAATTTACTAAGATATAATTAAAAACCAAGGTATTTATAATAAATTATTATAATTGATAAATCTTAAATCCTTTTGAAAAAGCTTTTACTAAAATATAAATCAAAATATTAGATTAAGCTTAATCAACCTTTTTTATGAATTCATTTGAATAAACATTATATCAATAAATAAATATTAATTATTATAATAAATTATAATAATATTTGCTATTCTTATTTAGTTTTTAAAAGCAAATTAATTAATGATAAACTTTATATTGTTTTTTCAAATAAAACTATATTTAATTAATATTTTTAATATAATTTAAAAAAACCTATTATTTTATATGATAATTATAAAACATATAAAGTGAAAGTTGTAAAAAACTTTCTAATCAAAAATAACTAGAAAAAACTACTATATCTAATATATTCTTTAGATTTTAACCTATATAATTATAATTGTTTTAAGTAATTAAAAAACCAGCTTATAAGAAAGAAAATTTAATTGGATTGTAAAATATTAAATTTCAGTCTTTGATAAAAAGAACTGTATTTTAGGTGTTAGAACTTTATTCAAAATATAGCAAAAAGTTATTAAAAATAAAACAAATTATTAATTTTATAATATATATCAAAATATTTATTTTTTTTTCAATCACAAAAAATTCCCATTATTTAAAATATAAAGTAATATTATTATATTAAGTTTACTCTTAGATTATAACTATGATATGATTATTATTTACTAATCAAAAATGATAATGCAAAATAAAATAGTGTTTTATTAAATATTATTAGATCTTGAAATATTTGGTTTTAATTTATAATGAGAAATATTCTTAAGGATTCAAAATCTGCCAATAGTATGGTAAGAACTTATTAATAATATTAAAATATATTAATTTTATAAAGATTTTTTATTAAATACTAAGTAAAAAGATGTCTATATTTAAAATCTAAAATAATAATGTTTAAAATTCTAATTGGATTTAATAGTAATTTATATTGTTTGCCTGATAATAAATATATTTTAAAACAACATTTATAATAGAAAATTCAAGTCACTTAATCAAATAATGTCTTTGTTATTTTCGTAAATTTAAATAAAATTGAAATTATTCAATAGTAATTTGCTTATATAAGTAAATTATCAAATATTAGAATATCAAGAAAGGATAATTCTTGATAATAGTGCCTTTATCATATAATAGTAGTTAATATTTTTTTTACAACTTATTCAATTTATATTCTAAACAATTCAAAATTTCAATTTTCTGTTTAATACATTTTTCTACATCAAATTTGAAATTTTTTATTTAAAAATTTAATCTTTGAAAAAATATCAAGTGAATATATAAAAATTATCATAGTATTGATATTCTTAGATCTTAATGATATTGATTAATATTTATTGAATATTAAAAAGCAAGTAATTTTAATACAAGATTCGGTTCAAGGAAATTGATTTAATATCAAAAGGATAAGGGAAATTGACTTGTCTGGTAGCTCTAGTCAATACTTGTTCTTTGCAAGAAAAATCGCTATAGAAAGTGGCTCGGTATCTGGGAGTTACATCAACTTCCTTGAAACTCCCTTGAGTTTCAAAGCATCCGACAGAGCCTCCAACCCAAGAACTGGAATCATCATTTCTGGTCACAAAAGCGAAAGGTTGAGTGAATGTAGCAGCAATAACCGAAGCAACGAAAATAACCGAGGTTGAAGAAGTAACGAATTTAAGGTTGTTATAATATTTTGCTATATTAATAAATGACATAAATTCTCTTTGTTACAGGAATGCATTTTATAAATAATAATTCAAGCTAATTAATAATATTATAGACTACTATTGTTAATAATCCAACTTACAAATTGGCTTTGCAAAATTTGTTATAATTTTTTTAAAATCTAACAAAAATTTATAAAGTTTCTGATTTTGAGCTTTGGTTTGATCAAATAGTAAAATAACTAATGAGCCTACTTGCTTAAATTGTATAATTTACGAATTAATTCAATTGAGATATTTCTAGGTTATAATTGATAATTTTAGAAATAATATTAGTATCAAAACTATCAACTTTTTTAAAGTTCAAATAATCAATTATAACTAAAAATATTTTGATATAATTAGTACTAATACCCACAATATAAAAATCAATTTCAAAATTATTGAATAATTAATCAACATATTGGTATATGATAATAAATCCAAAGTATCTAATATTAAATAAATAATCTATTTATAACTTCAATAATCGGATAAATTAATTGCACATTTACAATATATGATTATTTTTCAAATTTTTATAAGTTGAATAATCTCTGACCATATTAAAAAATAATTACAAAATATGTTTCGAAATAATAATATTTTAAAAATAATTATTGAAACTACAATTCACCTTATTTCTAATGAAATCAAATCATAAAACTTTTAATAATGGATTAATATAGATTTCGGTTAAATAAAATCAAAAGTTCAAAGCATTTGAATTTTTACAATTGCTATATTAATTTTAATATTATATTTGAAAATCTATAAGATGTAATATGTATACTATAATGTTAATTCAACTGTGACTGTTGTAAATTTTAATGCTGTTGATCAAATTCAATTAAACAAAAAAATTTTAACATTCGGTTATATGAATGATGTCATAAATAATTTAATTTTTATTTGCTAATTCTAAATTTGATTTGACAAAAATAAAATTGTTTAAGGACTGTTAAAAATAACTTTATTTCTTATTTATTTATTATTAAAATAAAATTTTTCAAAGTTAAAAATAGATTCATTAAGTAAATAAATAATATATTTTTGCAAATTTGATTTAATACTTTGATTTCAACATAAAAATTGATCAATTTGAATATTATGTTGAAATATTTAAGTATAAAAAGGTAGATGATTAGCTCATCAACTATATTAATACAAATTTCAAATAAATAAAATATAATATGAAATTCACCACTGTTATCGCCTCTGCTATTTTAGCTGCATCAGTCAATGCTGCTCCAGCTGATCAACCCTTTGCGTATATCACTAGAGATGATGGCACTAGCTCCTGGGTTGGAGGTTCAATTGGTTGCTTTGGTACTCAAGGAAGAATCAAGAAGGTTGATGTGACTTCAGGCTATCAAGCTACATTCTATAGTGACTACTCTTGCAAAGGAAATGTCCTCGGTCGTGCTACTGGTAAAGTTGATTTCCAGTACCCCATTGATACCAAGTCAATCTCCCTAGATCGTATTTATTACTAATATCATTGAATTTCTTATTCAATATTTAAATTACGAATTTAAATTTTCTATATGATCTAACTTGTTTCACTTCTAATTATTTTATATAAATAAATTGAACAAAATAATTATAAATCAATCTTTTCTAATTTTGAAATACTATTATCGTATTATAATATTTAATAATTCCTAATGCTATTAAATCCCAAATATTTGAATTAATTGAAACACTATAAATATTTATTATATTGGGTGTCCCATTTAGGATTTTATTCGTAATTATATATAAAATATATTATAATCAGTAACCAAATCTTATAATTTAGAATTTATTTATCATTATCATGCTTAATTTTTGTATGATTATATAATCATAATACAAATAATAATTTTGATAAATATAAATTTAAATATTTCATCCTATTCGATTTAATTATTTGTGAAATTCATTAAATTTACTATTATACTCAGAGATCATTCAAAAATCTTTTTAAAGATATTTCATTTATAGCGCTTTTAATGATAATTCTGAAATAAGTCTTAAAAGAAATCTGATGTTGATATCAATGATAATTTGACCCTATTAATATTATGGATTAATACATTGGAATGGATATGATATTCATCAAAAATATATATAGGCTAATATAATATTAGTGATCTCTATCTAATGTTGTTTAAAGTATTAAGTTAAAATAATCTATATCAACAGTACAATAAAACCTATATTAAGACAATTTTAGATACATAACAAAAATCAACATTTATTTGATTTATATTTATATCTTGAGTTATTGCTAATTATAAAAATAATTAGCTGTAGATATGTATTTTTAGAAAATTTTCAACTTTTAAAAGTCTAATTTAAATTAAAATTTGCTGAAATAGGTAAATATGATTCAATTATTCAAATTCATATACAAATAAAATAATTATAAATAATTAAAAGGCTTTGCAAAGTTAATTTGAATGTTGAAATTTAATAAATAACATCATTTGAAATGAATGAAAAAATAGTAAATGAACTAGTATATAATCCGACTTTCAAATGCTATGATTCAATATTATAAATCAATATATTTTTATCTAATTTTAGTATCATGAAATTCTTTACTACTATTGTTTCCTCATTCTTAATTGCTTCAGCTATTGCTGCTCCATCCACTCAACCTTTCGCTTTTGTGACCAGAAATGATGGTACCAGTTCTTGGGTTGGAGGTTCTACTGGATGCTTTGGTACTCAAGGAAAATTCGTTAAAGCGGACATTACTCCAGGATATATGGCCACCTTTTACAGTGGAGGCTCGTGTAAAGGAAACGTATTGACTAAAGTGAACGGTCAAGTCCATTTCCCTCACCCTATTGAGACTAAATCTATCTATTTGCAAAGAATAGTATACTAATTTAATAATCGTCTTCTTTAATTTTAATAAATAATGTATCTTATTCTAAATAACCTCATTTAAATAACTTAAAATATCGAATATATTACTTTAATTTATATTGTAGACCCTTCATCAATAACGATATATATTACATTTAAATTTTTTATATTTAATTATTTTTCAATAGTACAAAATTGAATAATCCTAAATATTTCCAACAGAATTTTATATTCAGAATCTAATTTTTCGACAAATTTAAACTAGCGATAATAGCATGTTATTCATTAGATGATGTAAGGTTCTTTCTGTTAAAACTGAACTTGGTACTCTATGTATTTCCATGAAAGTTAATAACCGATGATTATTCGATTATTTATATTGGCTATTTATCATAACTAATATGATATCTGTGAATAAAATCAACTTCAATATAATATATCTCAAAATACATAGAATATGTATTTAAAAATTCAAAACTTGATTTATTTTATAAAAACCTACTATACTATGATTTATTTTAGACTTTGATAAAAATAGATATTTTGTATGATATTATGTTTATAATTCCTCTACTCTTCATTTCATTACAAAAGTATTCAATTAATAAATTTACCATTATTCAAATTATTTCAAATTTTCAATATTTCAAATAGATAATATAGGTTTAACATTAATAAAAATAATATTAATTTGAGGACTATTAGGATGGTAAATAATATTATATTCGACTGAAATTTTAAAATTTGAAATTTCTGGAATCAACTCAAAAGTTGTAGTAGTTCCAGTCTCAATATCTAAGTTTTGAGCCAATTATAATATAAATTCATTTTTATATAATAAATATATAATATACAAAGAATAAAATGCTTCACAGACAATTAACATAATTAATCAATTTAATCAATTATATTTTTTTAAAATTCAAGTTTTAATAGTGAAACTTGCATAATTTTCTGTCTGACTTTTGAAATTTCTTATTTGATTGAAATTTGAAAAAAAATTATAATTATTTTAACTCATATAAATAATTGACATTTCCAACCAATAAATTTTATTAGATATAATGAATATCAGCCAACTCACAAGCTACTAAATATTATGAGTTAAATCAGAGTCAGTAATGAATTCAATTTGAAATAGAAGAAATTAAGTTGTTAAAGGATTTTCAATTTATAAAATTTAAAATTTAAGTGAATAATTAATAAATTAAATATTAAAATATTTTAAAACAAAAAAATTTTAGTAATAAATTTACTCATATTCAACATAATAATACTTGTAATCTATATTATGTTCAATATAAATTATGAAATATTAAAATATAAATATCTTACTATACTCAAAAGACAATCATTCAAATACAATAAATAAATAATTAGATACAAATTTAAGAATTTAATTGTAATATACTGTGGTTCTACCGATTGCTAGTAGAACGATAATAATAGATAAGGAGGCGACTTATTTATGGTCTGTTTGATAGTTTAGGTTAGGGTGCTTTATTGGGGTTTGTTAAGGGTTTAATGGTCTTCTGTGAAAACCAGAGGTGATGATGGTAATGTATCTTTTATAGATCAATTGTCGGTTGTAGGTAGTGTAAACAAGTGTATTTCTTTGCTAGTAGAAAGAGACCTTGAAGTGGTGTGATAGCCCTTTTGGGGTTAAGACTCCATAAGTTAATAGATCGCGAGATGAAGTTGGTCGGGCGGGTTACCATTTATTTAACCACAATACCAATTGAATTAGTGCTTAAGTGAAAAACTATTAAAACTTTGAGATGAAACCAAGTACATTTCCTTGATCACATTTTGCTAAATTTATTTTTCGCAATATCTATAGTTACTCAATATTATAATTATTTATAAAAAGGTATGAATTCAGTACAATTTGTTATAAAAATATTAATATTCAATTAATTCACTTTTTTCTCCTATTTAAAATTTTGTTCTAATTATAATTATTGAGGTTTAATTATTTTTAGAATTTTAAATTTGCAAAGTTAATTGTTGAATTATAGAAAAATGATTTCAAAATTTTTTAATTCATAAATTGAAGAGTATATAATCAACACGAATGTAAAATATCAACGAATATTAAACGTGCTAATATTAAAATATTGAATAATATGATGTTCATTACTGCTATTGCTTCCTCATTCTTAATTGCTTCAGCTATTGGTGCTCCATCCACTCAGCCTTTTGCTTTTGTGACCAGAAATGATGGTTCTAGTTCTTGGGTTGGAGGCTCTGTTGGATGCTTTGGAACTCAAGGAAATATCAAGAAAGTTGATCTGACGCCAGGATACCAAGCCGCTTTCTATAGCGATTATTCTTGCAAAGGACAAGTATTGACTAGAGCTACCGGACAAGTCAATTTCCCCTATCCCATCGAAACCAAGTCTATCTCTTTGAATCCAGTCGTATATTAATTCCTTATTTTTTTTTAATTTTAATACATTAACTTATTAATAATTATAATGATATTATAAGCTTTTTAAATTCATTAAATGACCAAAATTGAATTTATATGATCACTCAACTGTTAATTTGATGAATTATCATATCCAATATCATAATTTCAGAATATAAAATCAGATTTAATATCATTGAAATTTTGATTTTAATTAATAAAATAATCATTGTTCTACTTTATAACTTGGTCAACAGTATTTTGAAGTAAAATTACTTAAAAAAATGTAATTATTTGCAAAATTAATTTTACTATGAGAATGCATTATTTTTTTTGAATTCTAATATAATAATTATAAATACAATGTATTTCATTAATATATAACTTTATTTTTCTCTTTCATCATAAGGACATTATTAATCAAGAACTAAACTAGTCACTCTTGATATTTTCGCCAACAAAATAAAATTTTCAAGAATTTATCAGATATTAACATTAATCATACGCTAATAATCAATTTTTGAAACTATTTAATTATTCAATAATCTATTGTACTAATATTATTCAACATGCGTTTTAATTGAATTATTTGTGATAATTGAATTTCACTCCATCCAGAATTCATTCACATTATCTTAATTTAAATATTATTAATAATTCCAATTGAACAAATATAATAGAAAAATATATAATTTTTAAATGCTTTATTATATACAAAAAAAGAATAAAAAAATGATATGTATAATGATTAAATGGGAACCAAGGAAATTGATTTTGTATCGATAGGAGATGGGAAGGTACCTTGTCCAGTTCCTTGAATCAATACATTTCCTCTACATGCATACTCGCTAAAGAAGGTAGCTCTGTAACCGGGTGTGACATTCACACTACGAATTTTGCCATCAGTTCCAAAACAACCAACGGATCCTCCAACCCAAGACGTAGTTCCGTCAACTCTAGTAACAATTGCGAATGGCTGAGCTGGAGCAGCAATAGTCGAACCAAGGAAGAAAGCTGAAATAAAAGTGGTAGCGAATTTCATATTTAAATTATTAAATTATATTTGATAGTTAATTTTATTTCGATACTCGATTAGTTTTTATACTTGAAAAATCTACTTACACAACAGTTGAGTCATTCAGAATACTTCTACTGTCCCAACAGGCATGTTATATCCTTAAACCTACTCAGGTTTCATCCTCCTGAATCTCTGAATCTAAAATTAAATTTTTTTTAATTTTTTAACAGTTGATAGATAATTTTAAGTAAAAATCAAAATATAATATAATAAATAATTGATTAATAATTACTTTAAAATTCTAGATTGAATCACTTATAATATTTTCTTATATAATATTGCATTTTTCAAATTGATAATATATAAGTTTTAATATATGAAATCAAATTTTTTGATAGAATAGACAATTTGAATATTTTTTTATTAACAAATTAAAATTGATAATAATAATAATAATAATGTTAAATAGTGGGTGAGTAAAATAATGAATAACTACACAAATGTGAATCTTAAGTATTAAGGAGTCTTTATTTTTTGTCAATGGTAATAGTATTCATTTATATAAAATAACGCAGTTTAAAATTTTTTCATTTCTTCTCCAAATATAATATATTTCACAATGACAAAAAAATTGAAAATATTCAGGGAGAATATTATTAATAAATCATTAATAAATCATTAAAACATGATCATTATTGATTTAATCTTATATACTATCATTAATATTTGTATTTAATTAGTCACAAATAAAACCTTTGATTTTCTAGTTTGACTACCTAGAATTTCTACTTATTAAAATTTCAAATTCTATTTTTATATTTTTACCACTATATATAATCAAATTTGAATTTACAAAATTGAATATGAATTTTAAATATTATGTAATATATGATATATACTATTATTAGATATTTCAATCTATTATTTTAATATACCAATTAAATTTCAAAATTTTAATTTGAATATTAATATTATATATTATTAGTTGTTTGAAAATTTGAATACCAATTTAGAAATAATATTTCTACTTGGTAGATATATCATATATGTAATTAAAAAATCATATAATTTATATCGGTAATTATAACAATATTAAAATTCACATTTTTAATTTTTAATAACTGTTATTCATGATAGTATAATAATTTTGATAATAAAAGAAATATTGCGTTAAAATATACTAGCCCCTTGTGATTGCAAAATATTCTATATTTAACAAAATATCACGTTGATTAATGGCTTGTTATGAACCAAAAACATTAATTCTGTTATAAATAGTTCGGCAAGCAGCTTGTGAAGTTACTTGGATTAATATATTTCTTATATATGTGTAATTACTAAAGAAATCAGCTCTATAACCGGGCATCACACTCACACTATGAATACTACTATCAGTTCCAAAACATCCTATTGATCCTCCAACCCAAGAAATAGTTCCATCATCTCTGGCAGTGATCCCAGATGATTGAAGAGGTAAACAAACATGAAGTCATGGTAGTACTGAATTTCATCTTTAAGTTAGATTATTATATTGTAATTGATAATGGGAATAATTGAACAAGATATTGATCTATAAATTCCAAACAATTTCTTTCAACTCGAATGTTGTGTTATTTGGTTTCTATATTTAAAAAAATTACAAGTTATACCCCTTCCTCATATTTGATTCCATATTACTTAATCTACACATATTATTTTTCGCTATAAAAAACTGGAACAATGGTTTAAACAAATTCAACTCAGAGAAATAAATATTTGTAAATATAAAAACTACCAACTAATAATGAAATTATCATTCAAACTACTTGAATCTTTCATTTATTAAATTACTATAAACTTTACTATTATAGTAAAATTAATATTTTTACACTATTTGACTATACCAAAATTATTTTAATTCGATTAATTACATTAAAACTAAATTTAAGGGGTTAATTCAAATAGTTTTTAATTAATTATGGTACTGATTCAAGGGACTGGAATAAAATAAATAAGCATACAATAATAATAAATTTCAAGATAAAATTGGCTTATAATTTCTGGATTAATAATTAACCTTTTGTTCTTCATATCTTTGTCCCAAAGAAATATAATAATTTTTGTTTTGTTTAAGGTGAAAATATTGATTGTCACATATATATCTTTTATATCACTCGGGTTATTTAAAATAAATTAATATTACTATTAATTAAAATCCCGCTTTAGTTTAAGTGTTAAATTAAAGTCTTGAATTTTCTTAATAAGATTAGCTTCTTCTTTAATTTCATTAATCAATTAATTATATACATTTATTCGATTAATCTCAGCACAAATCAGTATTACCAGATAAGATTATTTATTAAATAAGTTATTAATTGATAATATTGTACCTACAAACAATAAAAATAAATCAATCAATCAAACTTGAAAAGAAAAAATCATATATATTCAAAATAACTGTACTATAGTTTAATTTTTCCCAATAAGTTTAAAAAATATTAATTTTTTGAAAATTAAAAATTCAAAAACATTTATTTTACCTATTAATAGAATTTAAAAATATGATACTTTAGAATATTAAATAAAATATTCAATATTATATTATTTTATAACCTATTTTTGATATTTTTTTATATTAAATGTTGAAAAATTATTAAATTTTATTTTCACTTATTTAAAATAGAATCATTGTCCCATATCTTGTAAATAATGATAATTTGAAATAAAAATTAAATTATGTTTATTAAATAATCAAAAAAAAATAAATTCGAACTTTAATTCGGAACAAGTGAAATAGACCTGGTATTATATGGAGTTGGGAAAGTAGCTTGTCCAGTTCCTTGAATCAATACATTTCCTCTACATGCGTAATCACTGAAGAAGGTAGCTCTGTAACCGGGTGTGACACTCACACTACGAATTCTGCCATCAGTTCCAAAGCACCCAACGGATCCTCCAACCCAAGACGTAGTCCCATCAACTCTAGTAACAATAGCGAATGGTTGAGCTGGAGCAGCAATGGTTGAAGCAATAAAGAAAGAGGAAACGATGGTGGTTGGAAATTTCATATTTAAATCAGATGATTAAATAGCAATGATAATGAAAGTAATTGAAAAAGTTATTGGTTTATATAGTTCAATACATATCTCAAATTGAATATTGTGTTACTTGGTTTCTGTTCCTGAATAAAATGACGAGAAATATCCCTCCTTCAAATTTGGTTTCATAATTTTCAAATTGCAATTTTGTCAAAGTTGAATAATTGAATATTAATTCGAAATTAAATCAAACTTATATCACTTCCAACTATAACATTCTGATATTAATTTTCTATATATATACATCATTCAATGGTTTCAATTAAATTCATGCTTTATAGTATTAGACATATGAACAATAATGGATAAATCGTAATATAAACACTTTTATTTCAGTTTAATAGTGTATTCTTGATAATTTCAAATTAAACTAAATTTCAGGGGTTGACTCAAATGATTTTTTGAAATTGCTCAAACAATTATACTCAACCAAAGAACTGGAAGATTCTAAATAAATAAAGATATATACTATAAGCTCAAAAATTGAAAATATTTCATAAATATTTTCTAATAATAAACTTTTGGTTTCTAAATTTTTTAAACCTAGGAAAAATCAAGTATTTTCATTCAAAATTAAAACTAAAATTGAATTTAATATTTTTAAAAATAATAACACTTATTGCTATATTTCAAAATCATTAACATCAATGGATCTATAGAATATATGTATATCAATAATGAAGATTTGAACTAGCTAATTGTTAATTTTAATAGAATATTTTTTAGACTATTAATAATATAATTAATAACATAATTATAAATATTCAAATAATTAATCCTTTAAATATTCAAAAATATAACTATAAATTTCATAAAATAATAAATTTTTTAAATTATTTAGATCATTAATTTATATACCAATATAATATTTCTTTATATACTTTTCTATCTATATATTCTTATATTAAAATCATAAATAATATACTATAATTTATTTCTATAGAAATATTGCAATCCAAATATATTTATTATTATCATTTTTATTTCCAATATAAGCCTTAATTTAATATTATTATATTAAACTTTATTTTAAGATATAATGAATAATATATTATTATGGATAATATCAATATTATATTATTATTCAAAATAGTTTTTTTTATGATATATTGGGCTTGTGTAAATTTATTCAAATATAAGTCATATATAAAGATTTATTTAATTATTATAAATTAGGTCATAAAAATATTTTATAATATTATAATAATATATATTCTTATTAATATCTTTATTAATTCTTAATTAAGTCAAATTTAATTATATTTTATAATT
>JNEM01015779.1:0-19827 GCA_000697335.1 Conidiobolus incongruus B7586
GGAGAAGCTAATTGCTACGAAAAGATTAAACAAGGATCTTTGTATGGAGATATTGTCAAATTGGTTTCAGTAGCTCAAAATATGGAAAATAACATGAAATTAGAGAGTTTTTGGGCGATTATTATTCGAAATTATCTCAATTTAACAACATTCCTTTGATTGCTCTTAATATGGGTTCTAATGGACAACTATCACGTATTCTAAATAGATATCTCACCCCTGTAACACATCCTGCTCTTCCTACAAAAGCTGCACCAGGCCAATTAACCGTTCAACAAATCAATTATGCTCGACATCTTTTAGGTTTAATCCCTGCTAAAGATTTATACCTGTTTGGCACTCCCATCTCCCAATCACCATCCCCTTCAATACATAATAGCTGGTTTCAAGCTCTTGGATTTCCACACAAATACCAACTCTGCGAAACAGATCAAATCGATGTAATGAGAAAGGTTGTCCAAAGTCCAACTTTTGGTGGGGCTAATTGCGCCATCCCAACTAAAGAAATCGGTATAGAACTTGTGGAAGAACTTTCAGAATCAGCTAGGATAATTGGTGCGATAAACACAATTTATTGGGGTGATTTTCAAGATAAAAAGAAACGTATACTCAAGGGAGATAATACTGACTGGCTCGCATTATTCAACAAAATCAACGAAAAACTCGAAGGAGACAAACCTGATCCTAATAGATCCGCTTTGGTATTAGGAGCTGGTGGTACTGCCAGAGCCAGTTTATATTCTTTATACAAGGCTGGGTTCGAGACTATCTATTTGTATAATAGAACTCATTCTAAAGCCAAGCTATTAGCTCAGCATTTTGAAAAACATTTCAAGATCATAGTAGTTGATGAAAATACCAATATCGCTGATTTCTTCAGTAATAATTCTAATTCTCAAGTTAAACCACCTCAGGTCATCGTAGATACTCTGCCTGGTTCTGCTCAAGTGTTGACAAACGAACTCGAAACTACTTTATTTAATCAATTCAATTCTCAATCTAGATCTAAAAATATAACTGTTCGTTTTGCCTATGCCAAATATCCAAGTAATCAGCCTACCCAAGAAGCAAGTTCAGTTTTTGCTGAAGGTTCTTTTAACAAGGATTCGAATTCAATTGAAGAAATTAATGGATTGGAATTGTTAAGGGAACAAGCTAAATATGGATTCCAATTATGGACTGGTATTTTTCCTGAATACTAATGAATATGTTTATGTTAATGGATTTATTTTGATAATAAATATTTAATTATCCATTCAAATTAGCCCGATCTTATTTTTAAAAACAGATATCTACATTTATTAAATGTAAGATTCTTTTTACTATAAATACTCATACTTTCTGGTCATTAATAAATAAAATCGAGCCTTGAAAATTGAAATACTTTTTTCATAAAATTACAATATATCATGGACCCAAATTTAATGAACTGCTATGCTAGTATGGTCATCGGTCATGGCTTATTACCAACAATTGGTTTGGCATGCTTTAACTGTGAATCCTTCGAATTTATTTTTTATCAAGTAAAATATTATACTTGAAATAGTATATAATAGTTTAACTGTTGATCAGTTTTCAGATATGGGATCGTATCTCAAAACATTGCAATTAATTCAAGCGCATGATGTTACCAAAGTAATAGGTTGCAATAGTAATTAATTTTTATTTAATATATTTTGTAGGTATTTGTCCCTAAAAAATCACTTGAATCTAAAATTCCACCTGTATTAGAAATTATTGGCCATGCTTTTAAAAATGTTGAAATTATCCCTTTTGATAGAGCCTACTTTAATGATGAGAGAGGTAAATATATTTTTCTCTTCGATATTTGAATATTTAATATATATTGTTAGGAGTTGAATGCATTAAACAATATGGCCTTAATGAAGATATTCAAAAACTCGAACCTCATTTAACTTCAAAGTAATATTTTTTTAAAGAGTTCTATAAAATATGTTGTTTATTTAATATAGATATTATGGGTTGGCCGCTTTAGCAGGATTATTTAAGTAAATAAAACACAAAAATTCCATTAAATTTAATAATATTGGTAGATATATGGAACTTTATGTAAAAACCTTTTTCCCTCAAAGCTCTGTACATATTGTATATGCAGATCCAAAAGGTAAAATGATAGCTAAATAATCTATCATCTAAATATTGATTATGTAGGATCTATGATAATTGGTAGTTTGATTTTAAATTAGAAAAACTATTACTGAAAAATATTAGATCCGTATACTTGTACATCATTGGAATTATTAAGAGATATTGATACTAACTCCTTTAAACATTCTCTATTTTGTAAGAATAATTTTTAAGATCAATACCTTCATTAATTTTTATTAAAAAAAGATGCAATAAACAATACCTCTACAAAAATGGGAGGTATGCATTGAACATTTATATTAACATCCAATTATTAAAATTCTTTAGCCAATCGCCTAAAATTCAATATCAGTCAGCCATTGATTGGTAAATATAAATCAAATATAAAAAACATTTTCTAAATCTATTTAGATCAAAATACAATAGAAACTCGACTGAACTGTGTTGAAGGTAATAATATAATTACAATTAAAAATAAAGCTAAATAATAATTTTAATAGAAATGTTATTTCATGATGTAATCGAAATCATTTAATATCCATTATTAAATTAAGCAATTATTTAGGATGCTGTGGGTTTGATTAAAAAATGTACTTATCATTAAATCAAAATGAAAAAAAAATAATAGTCTGAAAATGATTAGTGTTAGAAATATTTCCTGATATAGATTTTATCATAAAAAATGGATTAAATATCATTTCAAATTTTATTTTTAAATCCTAATATTTATATAGATGAATAATGAAAGCAGTTCAATCAAGCATTTGAAACAAAATTTGAAAATTTTGTTAATAGCAAAAAATGGATTAGATTTAGTTGAAAATATAATTCAAAATTTGACTACATTTAAAAATGAATTGATTCAAAATATATGTCAGGTAACTAATAATTTCCAAGTCAATTAAATGGATATGAAATTTATATTTTAAAAAATAGGAGTTAACGCAGATTAATCAATCAAAATTAAATTGTTTATTAAATGAATATTTAAATGAGAACATTGATTTAAATGATCTTTCTCGATCAAGCAGTCAAATTTATATTATAAAGGTATTATATTTAAATTCCAGATTAGAATATCATTAATATAAATAGTATGGAATTAATGGTCTACTTGATGTTGGTAATATATATTATTTTTTTAAGAATTGCATTAATTTTTTCAGCTCGAAAAACTTACACAGAAACTATTGATGATGTGTTTGAATTGGTCAATGAATATAAATGTATTTTTATCATTAATATTTAATATATATTAATCCAAAATTAGCTGAGCTTTCATTACCGTTTCAACTTAAATATATTACTAATTGTGGATATCAGATTCAGATTACCAAAGAAGGTTTAAAATCGTATCAATTACCTGATATTTTCGAAAAAATATCTGAGAAAAACAATATGATATATCTAACAACTTTAGATATAGTAATATATTAAATAATAATTTTAAATATACTAATTACTCCATAGTTAAAGTTAAATGAAAGAATAAAGAATTCACTTGATGAAGTTTATCTAATGTCTAATGAGTAATAAGAATTTTATCAACAATACATTTTAATTAATTAGATAGTATTTCGAAACTCATATTGAGTAAAATCAAACAAAATATAGGAATATTTTATAAGCTCTCTCAATCTATTTCTCTCCTTGATATGATGGTTAGTTTTGCAATTCATGCTTCCAAACATAACCTAGGTATTTGAAATTTGAACATTATTTTAATATTAAAGTAATTATCCTTTAGTCAAGCCAATTTTGGGAGAAAATACCATGATCAAAAATTCCCGACATCCAATTTTATTTAGTGAAAACCAATCGAAATGTACTCCAAATGATATATCATTCTCTCTGAACAAAAACTTTTCAATCATAACTGGACCTAATATGAGTGGAAAAACAACTTTCTTAAAACAAGTTGCACTTGTATATATTATGGCACAAATAGGAAGCTAGTAAATATCTTTCAATTTTTCTTATATCGGTATTAATAATTTCATTAGTATCCCAGCAGAATTTGGTAGTTTCAAACCAATTAATCAAATATTAAGTCATTTTTGCCATAATCCGAATTTTTATTCAAATTCATCATTTCAACAAGAGTTAGATCGAATTCAATATATTTTATATAATATTCAGAGTTCGAGTTTAGTTCTAATTGATGAGTTTGGTCGAAGTATTTAAATTAATATGATATTAAATATCTTTAACTCAATATTAATTAGATACTTCTCCTCAAGATTCATTAGGATTATCGTTCGCTATATGCGAAAAATTAATTTCTTCAAAGGTAGTTAATTCTAATAAGAATGAGAATATATTAACTTTTATAGTCTATTACATTTTTTTCAACTCATTTTACTGAGTTATCAGTTTATCTAATGAATCATCCAAGTGTAAATACTCTGAAGTTTAGCATTAGCGTACATTTAGATACAAATGGCTATTTTGAAATTATTATTTAATGAAATATAGGAAATTAAAAATTTAGGACGAAAATGTATCACTTGGAATCACAAAATTTCTAATGGATTTGAGCAAATAAGACATTATGGTAAGCTTTGTATGATTTTAAATAGAATTATAATTGAAATTTCAGGTATTAAATTGGCCAAACAAGTCGGATACAAAGAATCATTTATAAATGCAGCTAGTACAATCTCCAATGAGGTAATTATATATATATATATATATATAAATGAATTT
This sequence comes from Conidiobolus incongruus B7586, assembly GCA_000697335.1. NCBI lineage: Eukaryota > Fungi > Entomophthoromycota > Entomophthoromycetes > Entomophthorales > Conidiobolaceae > Conidiobolus > Conidiobolus incongruus. The sequence continues at coordinate 4,816 of JNEM01015779.1, forward strand.
CATAGTGTTAATTGAAACAGATTATTAATCATGACAAGGGAAATTTGGCTATACAAAAGTTGTATAGAATCAACAAAAAGATTATAAAATATCAAGAGGTAAATATATAATAAATGAATAAATGCAATATTAATGAATATTCAAGGCCTCAGACACCATTATTTCAATTATTAAAAGCAAAAATTTATCAAAGCCAGAAATGGTGGATAAATTGGTAAAATTGCAAAGCGAACTATCAATTCAAGGAAAGAATTTGAACTAATAGGAAATATAAGTATATATATATATATATATATATATATCTAGCATCATTAGCCTAAAGGTTTATACTATTAAAATTTATAATGAATATAATTTGAAATTATCCTCACTATATGGTTTCTAGTATAAAACTTCCCAATTTGAATATATATATGAATGGCTATATATTGTAAAAATTAATCTATAACTATTAAATTGCAAAATTAAAGTATTGGTATTTCATATGAATAAAGGATACTCCATTTATTCCGCATTTTGATTTGAATCGCTTTAAATTTATTAAAATAAATCTATGTCTTTACCAGTATTATTGTACCAAGTTAAATATAAACACAGTTTAATTATAAGATAAAAAATTAATTTAATAAAGTATAATAATATTACATCTATATTAAATAAATATTTAATGAATATAAATAAACATAATTAAAGGAATTAATTTTGTGATAACAAGTTAAACAAATATAATAAATTTCTAGTGCGTCAGGTTGATAAATAAAAAAAGTTATCTGAAATGAATATTTTAAACGGAAGGCTTTTCCGATTCTTTTGGAGGTTCTTCTGGGGTAGTTCCAAGCTCAAGATCTATTCTTTCTTTGGCTCTAAAAATCTTAGATTGTAAATAAAATGAACCACCCTTAGTTGGGTCATTAATATTAAATAAATGTTCATATTTCTATAAAAGTAATATTAATATTTGAATTAACAAAATTTAAATAACAATAACAATAATAAACCTTTTTAATCTCTTCAGCTTTGGCACCTTTTTCAACATTCAAGATTTGGTAAGCCTCTTGTAGAGTAATACCAGTTTGGCGGGAAATAGGGTCATTGGCAGTTTTAGCGGCGGCTGAAGCACCTTGAGTGGCGGCATCTATATAAATTATTAGTCAATATATTAAAAATAATACATTTTAACCAAATTACTAGCAGCAGCAACTTTATAAGCCTCAACAAAAGCTCTTCCCAAAATAGTGGCACCGCTGATAATTACTTGTGCGATAGCTCTAGCAGACATTATTTATGATATTTGTTAATTGTTAAAATAAATTAGATATAATTAAAGTTTTGGTTGAATTTAATTATCTATTAAATTCAATTAAATGTAACAAGGAGTGTGATTTTTGGATATTCCGAATTTCAATTAAATCATTTATCATATATTTGATTCTAATAAAATTATGGGATTCAATAAATTGTGTTAAGATTTTGATTCATGTAAAAATATTCTAGAAGGATAATAAATATTGATTCAATTCAAATTATTTCTGATTTCCAAAATAGATTATTTAAAAAAATATAATATAAACTAAAAGTAAATATGTAAAGTATATTGAAAATTTTAATGAAATAATCAGCTTAATATCGCTATCGTATTTAAATATATATATGGTATACATTTTAACAAGATTGTAAATAAAGGTAATTTAGTAGTTACCTTTTGCTAATCAGAAAATTATTCAATCAAAAGGATAAAGAGACCGATACAAAGTGTTGATAATATAAATTGTTTGATGAAAATAATTAATTTTAAACTAATCTTTTGTTTTTTAAATATTAATTATATATCAATTATTGAATAAATTAGTTTTAAGGAACTTAAAACCAGAAAATAAAATCCCATAAAAGAAAATTTTAGAAACAGAATATTTATAAACTTGGTTAATTGAAAAAAATACGCATTAAATATCCAAAAAAATTTATTCATAAATAAATATATTTAATATTAAATTATCTTTTCGAGAATGGTCAAAAAACACAATGTCAAAGTATCTGTGAATAACATCGATGGGACCCAATTTTCTGGCCCTTATCTCACTCCTATTTCAGGGTTTTTACCTCCGAATAATATACAATATCAAGGCTATTATAAGGATAAATCAGTTCATCAAAGAATATTATATGGTGAGAATGACAAAATGGAATATACTTTGAGCAATACTGGCTCCAATGCTCAATACGGAGTGAACAGCCAATATTTAGTAGGCATTTATGATCCTGAAACTAAATCTGTCACCTTTCAACCTGCACCTTTTCTCCACATGAATCGTGAAGTTAAGGTCCTTAAGACGCTTTCTGGTGCCAACGAAGCGGCCACCAAGTCATATGTTGAATCTGTTGAAGCTTTGGGTCAAGAATTCGGTACCAAGAAGAAACGCTCTGAAATTGCCATGAAAAAGAAGAATACTGTTGATGTATCTACCATGCAAAATGATTTGGATCAAATTTCAGGTTCTATTAAAGCTGAAGCTAATCCAGAAAATTTGGATCCTCTTGTTGGATTCAAACAGACTCTTCCTACTTTCAGCCTTACTGCCAAGAATCCAGAAGATATTTACAACTTGAAGACTTTCTTCAACAACCAACTTTTAAACACTCTTCCAATTGGCAAGCTTTTGAATTGCACAGATCCCAAGGAGCTCGACCAGCTTATGACCTACCCTCAATCTAAGTTTTTACATGCTCATCTCAGCGAGCACTTGGGTACTTCTGGACCTAAGAATAAGGACATTATCAAGAAGCTCCAATTTATTGGTCTTATGATGAAATTATACAGTGCCTCTCGTGATACAATCGCCAATCCCACTAAATTAAAGAATTTGTTCAAGAACTTCACCAGTGTTGGTGACGTTCTCATTGAGCACTTCACTGAAGTCTCTCAAAATTTTGGAAGCAAAGCCACAAGAGTTTTGCCAGACAATTTGAAAACCAAACTCGCATGCCACATCATCGTTATGATCCTCACTCTCAGCAACTACCAAATCGATTTGGTTACTCTTGCAAGTGACTTGAAGATCGATTTGAATCGCGCTACTCAATTGGCCTTCCTTGTGGGTTGTAAACCTACATCCTTCGGTAAAGGTAACTCTGCTACTTCTAAGGTCTTCAAATTGGTCGCTCCTCTTTCTTTACAAACCGAATCCAAAAAGAGACGTAAATAGATTGTTTAAAATTTGATATTTAAATTATTTGATAGACTCAACAATAAATTAGTTCACATATTTCCTAATTATACTTTAGAAAATTATAAACGTAAACTATAATATTACTACTAAATTACATTTGCCATTTATTTAGCTCCAAGTACAATCGATTTTTTATATTAATCTACTTCATATAGCAAATCTGAATTTTTGACTAAAACTCCAAATTATTTCATATTATCAAATAATGGATGACCAAAATGAATAAATATTTTTAATTTTTCACTTAGGATTTGAATCACTCAAAATTTATTTAAATACTGCTTTACTTGAATATTGCAAATGTGAATTTTTATGATTTTGTTTAATATATCTACACTCATTTCTAGATTATTAATTGAAGTTAATTACAATTTAATATATAGAATTAGCGATATTAGTATCAAGAATTTAAATTTTAATGATTAAATCCAACTAATTTGAGAGATTTGTAAATAATATAATCCAAAATATTTGTAAAGGAAAAATATTATTTTCTAGAAACCAAATAATAATGTCAAGGGCTAAAATTATTTCATATTTCTATATTTATGTTTGAATTTCAAATATTTCAACTGTTATTACTTTGAATAATTAAATTCAATTCAAAGTTCCCACAATTGATATATTTGAAATTGTGTTAATTTAAAGATTGATTCCCTAAAAGTTGATGGATTAAAAATTCCAAAAATAAACAACAAAAGATGTCCAACGAACAATTTACATTAAATCAACTTATCTTGATAGGCTTATTGGGATTTGGCACTGGTTACTTATTTAGTAAGCTTAGAGTAATATAATAGATATTATCAATAATTATATATAAATTAATCATATGGATATTTCAGTTAAAGTCAAAATTACCCCAAGTAACAGAAGCTACCAAGTCTAAAATTGAATTTAATCCCAATGAAGAATTTAAAATGGTTTTGGTTATTAGAACGGATTTGGGTATGACAAAGGGCAAAGTAGCCGCTCAGGTATTAATATTCAAATTTCAATTTCTATTTCATATCACATTAATTCCATCATTGTTAGTGTTCTCACGCTACTTTGGCTTGCTATAAAGATTCAGTTAATAGACATTCAGATGTAATACAATTAGCATTGGTTACAATTTATTATTTTTTTAATATTGATTTATAGATGCTACAACTCTGGGAATATAATGGTCAACCTAAAATTACTTTGAAATGTGACAGTGAAGAAGAAATGTAATATATTAAAAATCATCTAAGTAGTTGAACTTATTTGTTTTAACTCTAATTAGGTTGAAAATGCAAACGCAAGCTAGGCAGTTGGGATTATGTGCTCACAGCATCAGGGACGCTGGTAGGACTCAGATTCCTGCTGGCTCTAGAACTGTGTTGGGCATTGGACCAGGTAATTTGAGATTTTATTTTATTAATAATACTGTTATTAATATTATCTTTAGGTCCCGTTTCTTTGATCAATCAAGTTACTGGTCATCTTAAACTCTATTAAATTAATTGATAAATGTTTTATTCAAAATATATGGTATATATTTTCATTAGTTTTAAGATCACTCTAAGAATTTATATTAATTTTAACATTTTTAAAAATATTAATTTATCTAATCATGCTATTTTAAACTGTTGGTTTTATTTATAAATTTTAATTATAATTCAAATACTTTATAAAATTTGAAATATTTTTATCTCTAGTTTTTACAATATATCGTAATATGATATAAAACATAGGAATTATAAGATTAAAAGCATCATTATGTCGTTGTAGTGGAATTGATTTAAAAATTAGTTGTTGAACGACTTTATATTATATATTTAATATCTTCAAAAATTATGATTGTTATTAAAAATATATAAAATTATAATAGGATGTTGAACATAGTTTAGTAACTGAACCAAAGTATTTTTTTCTATTTTTATTTTTATATTTTTATAAATTTTAATAAAGTCTAATTAGTCTAATATCGAAAATTTGATTTTACATTCTTTTAATTGTAACCTTTATATTTAGTCAAAATTTGAAAATTCATAAATGATAAGGGTTGATTGATTCTTAAAGATATGGATTTAAAAATGTAATGTAATTGTAAATAAAGCGTTTTATTAATTAATTACATTATTATTCATTCTGATGATTATTAATATTAGCTGTCTTAGTGTTTAAAGTAGTGATTTGATCCATTTCCGAATTAAAATAAATATAAAATTTGGGTATTAATAAAATCATTAGTTCAACTGTTAATACGCAAGAAAATAAAATCCATATCACTTGCACAGTGATCACTTCGTAGTTGAGTTTGGATAGTGCTATGAAAGTAGAAATGGGACCTATTAAAAATAGAACATAGCCCATGATAGTATGCACTTTGCTAATGATACTGTTTTTGTATTTGGTACTTCTGTGGAATCGGGCTATGATCAGCCCTAGAATAAGTTGGATGAGGTAAAGGAATAGTCCGAAGATTCCAACCCATCTCAAATTGGAGAAGATATTCTTTGCATCTGGATTCAAACTCACAATTACCAAAAATATAATAAGGAAGACTGGTGTAGCGAGAGCCAAGATGGTGATGTGATAGATAAGCCATCTCTTGCCAAATGTTGATCGCAGAGGCCCGGATATCATTATACCAAAAAATGGAACCAAATTTGTTGCAGTGATCATTAATACAACGTATAGAGAACCTTCAAATCCGTTGGAAACCTCAAGTTTTAGTTCGACATTTTGGGGTTCTAAATTCGCTGTTCCATAGTCGTAAATTGAAGGTTTTAAAAATGTTTGATTCACTTGCAATGCAATGCCACCAATATCTTCATAACTGAATGGAATTACCTGGGATTGGTAGTAGTAGTTGGATGGAAATTCTTTGGAATATGCCCACATCCATTTGAGTTCTGTTGCATTTAAAGCACCATAAATTTTCGCCCAGTTATCTACTTTACGATCGAGTACAATGCGTGAACAGCTTGGAGTGATCATGGAGTAATTTGTACTAAATGTATATTGATTCTTAAGTGGAATTAATTGAGAAGAATTTGTGCTTGTGCGATCTGTAACAATGATGGAAGAGTTGGATGTAATCCATGCAGTTGTTATGAACGATGAATTTGTTCCATCTTCTAATTGAATACCTGCCCATCTATTGAAATTTAATATTGAATTTATTTAAAAATAGTATAAAAATTACCCTAAGTTATCTTTAATTTCAATGATCACATTCAACGAAGCATTGTTCCTTGTCCATGTTGAAAAGCATATATTGTTCAAAGGACAAATAGTTTGATCTAATAAATTATCAATACAATTATTCAATTTGATCAATTAATAATTTTACCAGTATTAAAACTAGGTAAATTTCCAAAGCAATTTGTTTGCGTCTTCTTATTTGTATGCCTTAAATCGCCCCATCTGGTTTCTAGATAATAGTTCAACTGTGAAAGATAAACGAATGACCAAAAGAACCAATAGATAAATATGATCATGATTGAATCGCTATTTTATCTTATTCTCTGATCAATTTAAATACAATTTTTCAAGAATGTTAAATTAAGGCATAAAATGCATCCGCATTACAATTCATATTCCAAGTTTATCATTTCGATTTTATTTAATTATTATTTTTACCTTGATTGATTTTAAAGGTTAAACTTTACTAATTTTCACTGGTTTTAAAATATGATAATGAATATTGCTTGAATTATTAATATAATAGCGAGCCTCAATTTAAATTATAATTCGTTTAAAATTAATTTGATTAAATAAAATTAAAAAAAATTTAATTTTGACAAAATAATATTTCATAATATATTTCAATAAAAGTATATTTTCCCATTAGTATTTAATGAATTATAAAGCAGTCACCATCCTTTGATATACACTTATATTAGCCTAGATTATTAAATAGGTATAAGTTATATTACTTGGAAAATATATACATATTTGATGGAAAAATATTCAAAATGAGTATTTAGTAATGAATAAAAAATTTCGGGTAAATTCACAAGTTGGTATTATTTATTAATAATATTAACTAATAGCTAATTCAATCTTATTAAATATAAAATATTTTTAGTTACTTTTTATACTCTATGAAACAATTCAGGTATAAAATTAGTCATTTTTTCAAATTAATACTCACCTATTGATTATTCCATTAAAATTCCCGGAAATGGAAGATTGCATTGATAGATCATTTCCCATAATCATTATATTTATCTCAATCATAAAAGCCTCAATTGATTATTAATACTTTGATATTGTTAGCACTGTAATATAATTATGGAGATTGCTGCGAGCGTTTTGGCGACTTCAGCTTCAGCAGTCGTGGGTAGATCTATAACCCATCCTTGTAAGATGATAATATAACTTATTGATCCTTTAAATTAATTTGATTATTTTAGTGGATACAATCAGAACAAGAGTACAAGCGGGTCTTCCAGCAATCCCTTCCGCTCAAACTGATGGTTCTAAATCATTTACTAATACTTTAGCAGGTCTTTATCGTGGTTGGTCTGTAGTAGTCCGGTTTTCAATCCCTGGTCTCTCGGTGTTTTTAGGTGGTTATGACGCTTCAAAATATATGTTGGATAAGTATACAAATTTGAAATCGGATAATTCTTTGAATCATATGGCATCAGGTCTTATTGCACAACAGTTTGCTCATTTAATATTTGCTCCAATGGAATTATTCAAAACTGTTTATCAAACTTCGACTCCAGTGAAAGGAACACCATCTGTTCCTCTCACTTCTCTTATTTGTCAAGTGTACAGACATGATGGATTTAAAGGTATATATCGAGGTGGATTGTTGGGTATGGCAGTCTATGCTCCTCATAATATTATCTATTTTGGCGCTTATGAGAAATTTAAAACTTTATTGGGCTCCAAAAAGACTGAAAAACAAGATAAAAAGCTCAATGGATTGGAATATTTAATTGCATCATCCGGCGCCACAGCAATTGGTGCAATAATCACGCACCCAATTGAAGTAATTAAAACACGATATCAAGTCGCCAACACTCAAACTGCTGTTTCCAGCGAGACACCTTTTAAGAAAATCGGGCTTGGGCAACTTATAAGAACTATGCATTCAACATATGGACTGAGAGTGTTTTATTCCGGATTGATCTCACGTATATGTTGGATGGCGCCAAATACAGCAATGAGTATGTCTTTATATGAGCTATTTAAACCTCAAATTCTATATTATTTACAATCTTCATCACTTGATTCTATTAAAGTTTAGATTAATTAATATTTTTAGAAAATAAATCAGCTAAGACGAATACTTTGAGTAATACTAAAATATTTATAGCAAATTATTAGTTAATATTTAATCTTAAATGAAATTTATTTTGATTAGATTTTTTTTAGATATCTTAGAAATCTCGTCATTAATAATTTGTTTCTAATAATTATCATTTGATTTTGATATTATAGTTTTAATTATATCACTGAAAAATTTGATTGAAATGGAAATTATGTACTTATTAAATTAATGAAAAGAAAATATATATTAAACGATTTTGTGCGATTAAACTGCTTGGTTTGATAAAAATACAGTGATAAGAGAAATCAAGAACTTATATCAAATCCTAACTTGAGTGAAATACTCTTTAGCTTGGGCAATAAATCCTTGAAGGGGGCATAATTTTGACTACTTAGCTCAATCTGTTGATAAATAATTTTGAGAGACTCTCTCATTTCCGGCTGAGCACTAAGTGGTAAGTAAGAATATTCTTGAAAGCAGATTGTGGCTGCTCTAATAATATAAATATATCGAAAGCTGACAAAGTTAGGAGGGTATAGTGCGGTGATGTGAGCCAATTGACGACTAGAACTGATCAGTCTTTTCATTTGACTTGAAGGCAAAGGCGAGGGTGTATTTGAATTTGAGTGGGGTCGCAGAGAATTAACAATAATACTAAAGGTCTTAAGCATAAGAACAAATCCCCATACAAATGGTGTAATAATCGAGTGGGCAGTTAGATCTGTATACTTGCGACTGAGATTGGTGAAGTGAATCAGACCAAAAATATATCCAGAATCTAGAGAAATATTTACAATTCGAATATGTTCTAGAAGTTGTTCAGGAGAAACAATTTCGGTTGGATCGTGAGGGGAACTCAGTTTACGAATATGATAAGCGACAGGTAAAACAAACTTTTCAAGGATGTATCGGAATAAATATAAGCATTTAGGTTGGATTTGGTCAATAATATGATTATGATGATCATCTTGACTATTTTCGGGACTCGAGTTGGGACTACATTTCTGGTACCAGAACATATGTTGGTTAGGTACAATACCATGTGGAAGTTCAAATTTATGAATAAAGCTTAAATTTAAAGGTATATATCCGTTTTTGGAGATGATGCCAGATGAAATACAGTTAGGACTGTATTCAGTTTTTCTGAAATATACCTCTGGGATGAAAGAGTCCATATTAAAAAATGAACTACCAGAGATCTCAAAAGAAATAAGGATATTCCAAATATTAGCCCTATTCATTGTTCGATCATATAAAAATTTAGGTTCCAAGCGGTGTAAGCCCAGGCTGTAAGCAATTCGTATTGCTTGTGTGAGAAAAAATTTACACAATGTTATATTGTTGGAATAACCTATGGAGTTAGCCATGATCATCATAGCATACATTAAAGGGAAGCGATCACCATAGTACATTTTACTGATCTGTCTCAGCGCATATTCCTTAAGGTATTGACAAAGGAATGGATCCTGATTTGGACGACATAAATACCCGATATAATACATGGCTGAAAGTAAGCAAGGGGAGATTTTTAAACGGTTTTGTTGAAATTCTTTAAGGTCAAAGATCGGATAAAATATATGGACTCTATTGATATAGATATCAATTAGTTCATTCCAAAATTGAGGATCAAAAAGATTTTGAAAATTGTCGGTCTGAATCAGCTTGGACAAATGAGATCCTTCCAAATTTAATTCTGCGAGGCGTCCTTGAAGCTTCAAGAAGAAAGACGAGCTATCGGGATTGGTAATAATTGATGGAGTTGAATTAGTTTTTCCAACCAAAAAATCAATAGACGAAGAGCTGTGGGGTAAAGACAATAATTCTTCTATTCTGCTTTTATCCGAACTGAGTAAAGCCAAAAGCAATTTCTTGCCTATAGGTGTTAAGTCAGTGTTAAGATTTAGTGAACTATTTAATTTAGATGGAGGTATATATTCAACTAATCTTTTTTTAGATATCTGCATATCATTTCTTGGACTAGGTATAGGATACTGAATTAAATGTTTTTGAGAGTTAATTATTTCGTTTTGTTTAATTTCATTCAAATTGCATTGTGGTAAAGTATCGATGAAATGTGTCTTCTTCTGCTTTTGGCGACCTTTGAAATTATAGTAACAGGGTACTTTACGTTTTGTACAGCGATTGCAAGCAGGTAGTTGACGATCGCATTTCACTCTTCTTTCTCTACAGTCAGTACAAGAAACGACGCTAACTCTCTCATTGACTGCAAATTGAACAATCATAATAGCATTTAATAAATGTATTGATTAGATATAAACACCGTTTATATGGTAATTTTATATTTTAGTGAATAAATTAAAATTAAGATTGATCAAGTATTTAAAATCAAAATAAATTCTCTTTGAATTAATGAAACTCATTTGTTAAAATTAAATGTAAAAACATAATTATCAATTCTTGAAAACAAGCACAGTTGATTGGATGATTAAGAACCAGTATTTTCTCATCTCTTCATCAGGTCGCCACATTTGTAAAATTATATTTTTTTGTCACATAATATTATTAATTTTTAGCATTACTTTTATCCATTTTGTTTTCTAGAATAACAATATTTCACTACAGAATATGTTAAACCCCCCCCAGTCAAAAGTAAAAGCTCCTGATATATTTTTTATTTTAGAACTCATCAAATTTTGGAGTATCAAAATTACTTTGTAACACTTGTTGAACCTGTATGGAACACATTTCCAGTTTTAACAATAGCTTATGCTTTGTTTATTTATAACGTAATTGTATTTGAATTATCATGAACATCCGTTTAAATAATAATATTCTCAAGATTTAATGGTGTATTACTTTGAACAATATTTTTTGTTGGTCAAATACTGGGAAATTTTTTGGGATCCAAAAGCAGTTTGTTTTAAATCAGTAAATCAATACCGATCACATAGCAATTAAAGCAAATATGAGATTAAGAATATTGCGTGTGGTAAGTTTAGTGATGCTGGAAAGATATTATAGCATAAGACAATATACTTTTACTTTCATAATTCATTTGATGATCTTAGAAATGATACTTATGAACGATGTTAAGGCATTAATATGTTAATTTAAAGTACAACATATTGTGTAATTATTTGATTTTATTGTTTATAGTAATATAAATAAATTATCTCAATATTCTATAATTTGACTAGCTATTAATATTTGAACTTTTCCATTTAATTAAAAATATTTCTGAAATATAATGAAGGCTTAGAAATTTTAACTGCTATCCGAATATTTTCCTTATCAACTACTAATTTTTCATTATTTGATTAATTTGCGGTTCTATTTAAAGTAATTTGATGGAATTATTTAATAATTTAATTAATTTATGAGATGGATTTGAATTAATTCAATCATTGTAAATCAATAACATGGTATCATCAATTCATATTCAAAATATATTTCCTTGGAAACATTAAATAATGAAAACACTATGTTAAATACCAAAGAGTATACTGAGTAATGAAATAATAAGTACTATATTCATATAATAACTCTAAATACACGTATATTGAAGTTAAAGTTTTTAAATTTGAATTTATCGTAGTGTAATCGTCATAAGATCAAATTATTTAATTCTCTATTAATTTAATTAAGTCATAAGGTACTCTTTATTTTATATAAGCCTTTAACCGCTGAAACCATTGCTATTTGAAGATTTTATTGTTTTTTAGGTATGTATTTTTGCCATGTATTGTAAAATCTCTGAATACTATTTCCTTATTTTCTAAACTGGTAGTATCACAAAATCAATATCTGGTCCTATATTCTCAAACAATATCCATGATTGAGTTCTAGCATTGATTAAACTACATGAATTAGCACTTTTAAGAATTTCTCCTGTCGTAATACTTTTTAGCTATAACATTATATTTAGATTATATATCCATTATTTCCAAAATTTATAAATATTTGAATATACTGAAAAATCAATTAATAAAACCATTTGAATTTGAACATATTTACCTTGGAATTATGAGTCACTTTATCTTGATTTTAAAATGTTTATTAAAACCTGTCAACCAAAGTTCTGATTATATTAAATAGACTTTAAAATTTTTAATCAATTTAATAGGTTTCAATTGAGGGTGAATAAGTTAATATTTTCTACTAACTCGTTTTCTGATATTTAGAAAAATAATTGTGAAAGGGGTTTTCTTGCTTATTTCGATATTGGTTAAAATATTCAACTTGTGTAATATAACATAATTGAATTATTAAATCGCCATGTTTATATATATATATATATATATATATAGTACACCATCTGATTATAATATTAAAAATATCTTATAGTGTTGTCTTCGTATTATTGCTTATTAAATATAGTTTGATTAAGCAAATATAATAGCATAGTATTTCAAAGTTTTATATAAATTTATTAATTATACAAAAATAATTTTTAATGGTTGTATAGAAGCTTGCCAGAATATACAATAAAATCCACACCATTGTACCACAGTGAATTTTTGAAATGCATTTGGCTAAATCGATGAGATGTATATTTCGTTTGAAGATTACATTATCCAGTACTTCAAGTGATCAATATTAAAATTTGTACATCATCAATTAAGACAAATTTAGCAGTATTTTAACTTCTACTCAGTTTTTAAATTATTTTCAATATTTCTGTAAACTTAGTTGATATAAAAGGAACAGATAGCGAAGATAATTATAAATCTTCAAAAAAATCGCAGTTTAGTTGATTACTTAGGATTAGATATTTTGGATCCATTGACAAGGATGTAATCAAGAATATTTGAGATAATAATTAAATAAGCTTTAATAGTAAATATGGAATAATGGTTTATTATCTACTAATTTGGTACTTTGAACAACTTAATATAGTATTTTTCTCTTCATATAAGTTAATTAGTAAAATATTTTAACTCCATTTTCCTGAATTAAATGAAATATCAGGATCAATATTTGATAGATTAATATCAAGTTTAATTTTTTTATAGTTCGACCCATGTTATGAATTATTCAATATACAATAATTTATTATGATATAACAGAATAATTGGTAATTTTTAATTGGCAAATTTACTAGTTTATGATAAACATAACTTATCAACTCATATGAAAATATATCACATTAAATAAAGATGTTTTTTGTATTATATTTATTTTAAATTATTTAAATCAATTGATATTATCCATAATTTTAAATTGATTAAAAATTTAAAATTGTGTAATTAAACGCTGAAAAAAATTTTTTGAGAATAGATAATATTCTCTTATATTATTACTATATTAAATAAAAACATAAAGTTATGGATAAAAATACAATTAAAATCAGCTAATATTTCTTTTTTAATCAATATAAATTTTTATAATTGCTTGTGGAATTTTTATATCTAATTAATTTATGTATTTTATTCACTTTAAAAACAGCGATATTTATTTATAATTAAATCTTTCATTGAATAAATCATAAGGAAAGTGAATTAAGTATATTTGTTCAGCATTTTGGAATCAATATTATTTAAACTTCGCAATGTTCTTAGTATTTATCTATAGTATTAGATAATATTCAGTTAAATACAACAAATAAACTTATATAATCACTTCAATACAAAATTATATAATTTCATATTATTTGTTTGGAAAGGAAAAAATGGCAAATTTAATTTCAGATCTTTCAAACATATAGTTACTTTTCAAAAGGTAATGATATAATAAATATATAAGAGAGTTAAAATTCTGAAAATATATATATTCACTTATAACTATTTTTTATTATAACGTTTTTTATTAAAAATTTAAAGTTTAATTTAATTATACTTAGATTATATAATAATTATTAAAAGGTTTTTTAGTATTTCTAAAACTTAACTATATATTTTTTAAAATTATTTGATATTATTAAATAATATATATAAATTATATTTTATTTAAAAATAATATTTTTTATGAGATTTGACATTTTAATGTTTAAAAGGATATTATGTAAATTTTATTTAAATTTATACATTAATTTTTATTAGCATTTCCTTATTTATTGAAATTATGAAAATATATAATTAAAAACATCTTATAATAAAATAAAATTATTTAACTAATTTAATCGATATAATATATATTTATATTAAATGAATAATCTAGATAAATGATTAAAAATATAAAAAATATTCTATAATTTAATAAAAGCTTTTAAAAAAAGTAAAATAGCTATAGTTAAATAAAATTAATTGATATATAGTTAAAAACAAAGTTTTAAAAAATATAACATAATAAATATAGTATTTAAAATTCCTATTAATGATTTTTTACCTAATAACAAAATATTACAAAAATTATTTAAATTAAATTAATATTATTTATAAATTTATTTAACAAATATTTGATTAAATATAAATATTAATTATTATTATAAATTATTTTATTATATAATTAGTTTATTTAGTTTTTAAAGTTATATTTATTAATAACAAATTATATATTCAATTTTTAAATAATATAGTTTGTAATTAATATTCTTGTTATCGAATAATATTACCTAATATTTTATATAAT
>JNEM01015782.1:0-29612 GCA_000697335.1 Conidiobolus incongruus B7586
ATTTTAATTATATATTATAAATTCAAATAATTTAATATATATAATTAATTTAATTATTAATAAAAATATATATTTTGATTTTATAACTTATCTTTTTAAATTAATATAAATTTTTTGATCTTTATTTAAGAATAAAAAAAATATATTAGAAAAAATAATTTTATTCAATTTTTGACATATTTTGCTTAATTTTTTATATTTTTAACAAATAAAATAATTTCTTATTAAGTCAAAAATATTTTGAAATAATAAATAAAAATATATATTTAAATTTTTAATAAAAAAAAATTTTCTTTTTTATATAGTTATTAGTTTTTTTTTTCTTATAGCTTTTTATCGATAATATTGAGTTTTTAATTATAAGATCTAATATTTTATAGGTTTTAGGGTTTTTTATTATAATTTAGCTATATAGGTTATTATGATCTTATATAATATATTAATATTATCTAAAGTTTTTATAAAAAATTAATTAATTTAAAATCTCCAATATATTATAAATTTCAATAATTTTATATCTGATGTTATTGAAATATTATTAATAATTTTTTTAAATCAAATAATTTAATTATATATAATTATATTAGCTTATTAATAATATATTTTATAGTTTGTTATATTAAGCAAATTTTGAGCTATATATAAGATAAAAAAACTTAAAATTTGGCCTATATTTATTTATAGAGTAAAATTATATTATATGTATTTTTAACAAATGATTTATTTATTTATTGATTTTTCTGATTGAATCTCTAATAAATATTTCTATTTTTCTTTATTATTTATTTTTTATTAACTTTTAATAAAGCTTCTATTATTATGTATATAGGTTCTTATTTGTTTATTATTATTGTTAAATTAAATCATAACTGTATCATAATAGCTAATTATAATATTCTGATTATTATTAATAATATTAAATTAAGATTTTAGTTATTAATTGTTTTTTTAATAAGTATTCTAATAAGACATATTATATATATAATGAATAAAATTTTTAAAATTCTAAATATTAATAATTATTATATTACTAACTTAAAAGTCAAATAAAATCTTTTTTAGAAAAAAAACTTTAATTAATTTAAATATAATTTAACTATTATATTAAACTTACCTAGTTAATTAATAAGTTAAATAATTAATAAATATCATTTTAAAAAATTAATAAAATATTATATATCTTATAGAAAAATAAAATTAACCATTAATTTAATAATACAAAATATTTAAAATTTAAAATAAATATTTTATTATGTGAATTTTTATAAGATCTAATATACTAACCTACAAAAGTGAGTTATAAAATGAAAAATATATATATATATTAATTGATAACTAAAACAATTGTATATATTAGATTACTTGAAATTATAATATATAATTAAGGTATATTATTTAATAATAAATAAATATATTTAGATATATATAGTAAACTATTAGCAAAAATATTAACCCTTAATATTTAACCAAGCTGAGTTATAAATTTGTAGGTTTTTAAGATAAGGGTATATATTTAACAATATATAACCATATCTTTTTTCTCTCTTTGTTATTATTTTATATTATATTTTACAGATATACTAAGTTCTATTTATTAGTATTATTATACTTAAATCCCTCTCTAAAAAAATCCACTTATGCATTAATCAACTTTATAAAGAAGGTAAATCAACTTGTGATATTGCTAGAATTACTAGTGTTAGCTAGTTTATTATAGCTAGGGTTGTTAAGAATAACAATAAAGAAACATTTAAACCTAAACTTAAGTGTGTTAAAATCATAGATAAACATGATAAGAAGTATATTTGTAGGTTAGTTAATATAAACAAATGTGGTATTATTGTAGAAATATAACAGGAACTATAAAACTATATAGGAATATTAGTTAGCACTGATACTATTATACATATTTTATATTAGCATGGATACCACTTACACTTCAAGAAAAAACACCCCTAACTAAAGAAATCCCATTGTAAAACTAGGCAAGAGTTTAAATGTCACCACTAATGTTGAATTGAAACTGATTAGAGTAAGGTTATTTAGTCTAATGAAACAAAAATATACTTTAGTAGATTTGATAAAAAAGCTAGATACTTCAAAAAAGATACAGAATTACTTTGTGACCATCATGCTAATTTTACCCAAAAGTACAATGGTAGGTTAATTATTATTTAGGGATATATGTTGTCTTTAGATGTAGGGTATCTTTGTAAAGTTAATAGGGGAATTAATACTGAGATATATTAAAGTATTTTAAACAATGAATTGAAAAAAAACCATTAAATAATATAGGTTAAATAAATCTGATATTATTTTTTAGCAAGATAATGCCTCTTGTTATATTATAGCTTCTACTACCAAATAGCTTAAAAATAACAAGATAACAGTTATAAAGTAGCCTCCTCAATCTTTTAACTTTAATCTAATTAAACACCTTTGGGATCAATTAAAAAAAGTTATTAAAGCTTTCCCCCTAGCTAAAAATTTAAATCAACTTTAGGAATATGTTCAAAAAGTATAGAATAAAATTAACCCTTCTTAGTGTAAGAAGTTAGTTAATTCTATACCCTATAAACTTAAAGAGGTTAGAAAAGCTAAAGGTAGATACATTAGGTTTTAAATTTTTTTATCACCAAAAACCTACAAATTTATAATTCACCCTAGGTAAAATTTAAAAGTTTATATTTTAGTCAATTAATAACTAAATATCATCATTTAATGATATATATAATTAATAAATATAATAGATTTTAATTATTTAATTTAGATTTATTTTATTAAATATTAATCAAGTTATTAGTAAAAATATAAATGTTTTTGATTTTATAACTCACTTTTGTAGGTTAGTGTATAATAAATTTTAAGTTTTATATAAGATTATCTATTTATTGATGACTAATAGTGTCCAAGTTTTATTTCTATATTTATCAATATTCAATATTCTTTTTGGTTTGATTTTACTTTAATTTAAAGTTATTTTAAAGAAGAATATTATTTTATTTAAGAAATAAATTAAATTAGACTAAATGTAATATATTTTATCTAGGTATATAGATTTTAAAATCTAATATCTTTATTATTCTATTATTAATATAGAAATAAAAAAATGGCAAACTTTTAATCATTGATCTTTCAAACATATTATTTATTTTGAAAGTTTATAAATATAGAGAATATATAGGAAAATAAATACTTTTAAATTATATATATATATTCAATTTTAAAATATTTTTTTATTAAAATATTTTGATTTTAAAATTTATAGTTAAATTTAATTATATTTATATTAGATTATGATTATCATATGGCTTTCATTTTTGTATTTTTAAAATTTAATCATAAATTCTCTAAAATCATCTAAAACTTGCAAACAGCTTATAAAGATGATGTTTTATCTAAAACTACCATATATTGCTTTATTTGTGATTTTAAAACTAAAAAGGATATTATTCAAAGTTTATTAAAATCTAGAAAATTAATTTTTATTATTATTTTTTCACTTATTAATAAAGAAAAAAATTAATGAAAAGATATCTTTTTATTTTTGTTACAGAATTATTAAACTTATTTAAAAATTAATCATATAAGAATTTTATATTTACTTAAGCTTAAATTTAGATTAATTAATAAATATATAAAATAGATATTTTATAATTTAATAAAAACATAAAAACACTAAAATAGTTATAGTTAAACTAAACTAATTAAGGTATAACTAAAAATAAATATTTTTGCAATAAATACTTATAATTGATAAATTTTAGACTCCTTTATATAATACTTTACCTAAAAATTAAACAAAATATTTGGTTAAATTAAATCAATCCCTTTTATAAATTCCAATAAACAAGGACTTTAAATATAAATAAATATTAATTATTATAATGGATTATAATGGAATATGATTCTTTTATTTAATATATCAAGGAAAATTAATTAATAGTAAGTTATATATTATTTTATAAAATAAAATAATTTTTAAATAGTATTTTTAATATAAATTAAAAAAACATATTATTTTATTTAATAATTATAAAATATATAAAGTTAAAAATATAAAAGATTTTTTATATAAAAAAATAAAAAGAGTTATCATATTTAGTATATTCACCTGATTATTAGCTATTTGATTATAATTGTTTTGGACAAATAAAAAAACAACTTATAGGAAAAAAAATTCCTATAAATAAATTAAATTAGTTCATGAAATATTAAATTTCAGTTCTTAATAAAAAGAACTATTTTTAGATATTAAAAGCTTGCTAAAAATATATAAAAGAGTCTTTAATAATAAAAAAGGCTATTAATTTTATATTATTCATTTATTTTTATATATTATTTATTAATTTATTAATTTATTTATATAATTTTAATTTCAAAATTATATCATTAATTAGTTTTTATATTAATATCTTATATTTTAATATTATTTATTTTAAGAAGTGATTTTAATTTTTTATAATTATTTATCTTACTAATTTAAATCTATTTTATTTTTTCTAATAAATCAGAAAATTTAATATCTAAAATTTCATTTTTGATAGTTATTTACAAATATTAGATAATTTTGAAAAATTTGTAATTAATTATTATTGCTAATAAAATAAATAGGTTTTGATCATTATTGCTTATTATAAAAATAATATATTAATAAACTTACTATTAAATATAAATATAAAAATATTAAAATTATAATTAGTTAATCTATATATATCTATATTATAAATATATATATCTATTATTTATTAAGTATATATTTCTCTCCTTATATTTAGTACTATATTTTTATAATATTATATTAAAAATTATTATTTTATTTCTTAAATAATATCCTATAATATTTTAAATAATTAATATATTATTAAAAAATAAGAATTTTCATAAAATTAGTATAAAATTAATTTGTAATTCCTGGCTCTATTTCAGTTTGAATGAATTATATATTTTAAACAAATATTAAAAAAATAAAATTTATAATCAAAATTTTTAAATATCCTCTTTAATAGATATTAATAAAAATAAATTTATATTGCCAATTTTATTGGTTTTAATTGATATTAATAATAATTTTATTTAATTACCAACTTATAAATATAATATTTTTCTAAAATTTAATTAAATATCAATTTATTTAAATATCTAAATATCTATGTTTTTGATATATTATTGTGAATAAGCTCCTTAAAATATTATATTGACTATGTAAATATATATTTATATTAATATATATTTATATACTTAAACATTTTATGTAACTACTGATGACATTAATCGGTTTACTTATTTTTTTCAATTTCATGATTTTTAAATATGAAAATTATGTTTTAAAAATTTTGATCATAGGTTTTAATATTTGAAAATATTATCACTGGTATTATAAAATTCAAATTAAAGTAATATATTACTGTTGAATGAATCCTTACAGTGAATTTCATATAACGAATTTATATATCAAATCGATTATGTTCGTAAGTCAAAATTCGATGATTATTGTTAATAGTTTAGTTAATATTAAGAATGAAATTCTAGTGAATTAAATTCAAATATATGAGTATCACTAAATTTATCTTACAATTCACCAAATACCAAATAATGTTAAGTATTCAGAGCATAATCATATTGTATATATATTAAAAATAATATTACATAGCACCAAATACTTGGTGATGTTGAATCCGAATTCTTATAATTCATTTAAATAATTGGTATGATCTTCAATAATTAATAACATAACCATATTTTAAGGTACAATAAATAATTTCGGTATTAATTTATAAAAAATATGAACTAATAATATTTTTTAAAATTATTTTAAATTTTGATTCAAATAATTTCATTAACTATTTAATATCTTCCAAAATTAATATATTCTAATATTATAACGTGGACATTATATTACCTAAACTTAATAAAGTATTCGAAATCATTTATTTGTTTATTTTTATTAAAATATATTTTATATACCTTTCAAATTATCATTTCATAAAAACACTATATCACCTTTCAATCATCAAGGACCAAAAGTCCCGCAATTACAATAAATTTGATCAAAAGATAATTTTGCATAAATGAAAAAATCAATTAGTTGGGAACCTCATTTTGTTGAAATATTAATAATTTGCAAAATGTTGGACAAAAATTGTAACCTAAAAGAGTGGATAATATTTTTGTATTGGATTTGATTGTATGAATTTTTCAAAAAAAGGAAAAGATAATTACCAAAATTCAAAATTTGCAAGATTTTTTGATGTAATAATTGATTTATTTCGAATATTCTACTTGTTCGATATTTACTCAATAAATTTCAATATATTTAATTATTATGAATAATTCTAGTCAAATATTAGTTTTTAATGGTTTTATTTCAATTTTAATATATATAAATTCATTATCATTATTACAAATATTACTACATTTAAATCATAGCTTATCATTTACACTATTATAGCCTAGATGCTATGATTTTTTGCATAATCTCATGACAAATATTATTTAATATTAGAACATTATATATCTACGCAATTTTAAATCAGCGTATTGATAGAAGAAACTTATTAAAACAGTTTGAACCAGTACACTTGTGACAACTAAAAGATCTAATGCAATTATTTTGATTTTAAACTAAATTATGATTTATAATAAGAAGTGCTTGGAAGCTACCGTTTCATAAAACAAGTGCCAACCTAGTATCAACCATAACCTCATGAAAAGTATATTAGTTTACAGTTTACTTCCCAAATTAAAAATATCCAAATAAATACTGAGATCCCGAAACATTGCTTGTTTCATCGAATTAAAAATCGTTAGATTGTTTACTACTATGAAACCACAAATGAATACGAGCCTATTACGAACCCACAATGGAGCTTAAGTCCAAGAATTTATGCAAAGCAAATGTCATGATGTATTCGAATCCAGTTGTATCCCCTATTCTATTGAAGTTGCATTATCTTGTGGATTTGTGTAGAGTATATAATAATGATTTTGAAAGTGCGATATAGTATCAATATTTGGAATTTGTATTGTTGAGAATGAGATTTTCTACTGTTGTATTGTTAGCTGCTGTCGCTGCTCTTCCTTCCTACAATAAGTCAAATCAATCTGGTAGTAGCGATTGTCAGGGAGCTGACGACTATGAAGGCTTCAGCCTCCAAGGTGTTGATTTGCATGGCGGAAAAGCTTGTAGCCCTAATGATAGTGGAAGAACTCAAGGTGGTGGTAGACCTAATAGTGGTGACCGACCAAATAGTGGTAGTTCCGATGATGAAGGCACTGAACCCGAATCAGAAACCTCCAATTCTAACAACGAATCCACAGAAGGGTCTCAAGGCGATGCAAGTGCACGAGCCAAATTGGATGAACTTAATGCTATCCGTGCTAAAGCCGGTGCTCCTCCACTTCAAATCAGTGACAAATTGATGAAAGCTGCTCAGGATCATTCTGCTGACCAAGCTCGTATGCGAAGAATGTCTCATACAGGCTCTGATGGTAGTAACCCATCTCAAAGAATCCAGCGCGCAGGTATTCGTGGTGGAGCCACAGGCGAGAACGTCGCTTATAATCAACGCGATTGGAGTGCTGCCACAGCCGCTTGGGTCAAATCTCCTGGTCATTACAGAAATATGATCGATCATAGCTTCAAGTACGTTGGCTTTGGAGAAGTCAACAAGTATTACACCGAAACTTTTTCATCTACTGCATAATTTTTATTTTTTTGAGATATTAATTTTCAATTGACTTGAAATAATATCTAAATTTAATTATTTTTTAATTTCATTTTATTTTGAAAATTAAATTTATTTGCCTCATTGATGTAATAAATATTATTATATTTTTTATTTATAAATTATTATAATTATTTATTTTTAATTAGATTTTGATTCATTATTAATTTAACAAATATCAAAATAAATTTTATATAGTTTATATTATTTTTTAAATTTCATATATTTTTCAAATTTTTTAATTTTTTTTCAATGCGTTCATGGGATTATCAATACGATGAATAACTATATTATTAAAATACTGATAATTAAAAATTAATTCAAGTTAGAATCCAATTGTTATATAAAATATATTATAAGTTACTATATTCAAAATCACTGTTAATTATAATTTAGATTTTTATGAAAGAATTTGAATTTTTTGATCAAGTAATGCTATATTACCATATAATTGAAACATATAAAATAATTAAATATTATATATATATATATATGTTAATTTCTTGAATTTATAATTCCTTTAAGATATCTTTCCTATATGCAGATATAGTTCCTAATGATATTTTAAATTATTTCTATGACCATTTATTTAATTTATATTTAAATGAAAATTTTTAAATTAATAATAACAATAATAGTTTAAGATGAGATCGATTGATTAATATATTTAAAATCTTCAAAATTAATATTTATTTATTATAAAATATAAAAAAAATTGTTATTAGTATTAAATATAATAAAATATAAGTCATAGCTTGGCAATATAATATACTATCAAATGGTAAAATGTAAATTCAATCTCTATTACTATATTGCTAGATTGAGTTGAGATTGTTTAATTAAAACCGAATATTCAATATAAAACTATAAAAATAATAAACTAATAAACTATCATAAGCTTATTAAGATGTTTTTTCATATTATATATCAACCCAATAGGATTAATTATTAATGTTTTATTTAATAAAATCAATTTCAAGTATAATTATAATTATATTATGGAATCAAAAATATATCCATGATCTTAAATATATTGGCTACCTTTTCTAATTAAAGTAATAGGAAATTGAATTAATATTGCTTAAAACAGCTTGTTTATGAAGTTAAAAATTATGATAAAAAATATTACTGAAATTATATGTTTTATTATTAAAAATTTTCTATATAAATTAAATCAATTAATATTAAAAAATTACAAGTGTATTAAATAATAAAAACATTTAATAAAGTATATAAAAAGGGAATAATATAAAAATTATATATTAACCAATAAAGCAGATACCTATAATCAATTAATTTTATCAAGCCAATTTATATTGATTTTAAATTAAAATGAATATCTACAATAACAATATTATGAGAATAAAAGGTTTTAATGACCTAAAAATTATTGCATTGGAATCAACCTTCTGTGATGTAATAGCTGATGACAAAATAAATTAAAAAACTCCATTTATGTTATAATGCTAGCAAGATCCTAAAACATTAAGACATAACCATTAATTATATACGATTAAATGTATATATAATTGAAAATTGAAATGAATTTTATCTAAATTTAAATTGGGAAATAAATTATTTTGAAGGGTCAAAGGATTCATATAATATAATAGAAAATTAAATAATCTGCTTTGAATTATAATACATATCCTTTTCAAAAAGCAATGTAAATGTGCTGTGATTTTATCGTTGTATCTATTTTGAATTTTCTGATTGTTAATATATTATCACATACTTCTATATTTATATTTCTAAAATGAAATTGTGTAATTTGATTTTGTTATCTGTTGTTACTGTTCTTCCTTGCTACAATAAACCAAATCAATCTGGTAATAGTGATTGTCAAGGAGCTCATGATTCTGAAGATTTCAGTCTCCATGGTGTTGACTTGAAAATTGTAAAATCCTATAATCCTAATGAAAAACCATATAGATGTGACAAACTCAACGGAAGTGGTAAGTCCTATGGAAGTTAAGATCAAATGGTGGTGGTTAGCATGATGAAGGAACTGAAATCGAACTGGAAACTCTCGATTCCAAGTATTAATCCTCAAGAAGTTTTCAGGACGATTCCAATACGCAGACCAATTTAATAAAGCTTAACGCAATCTTTGTGAAAGTTAGTATCCAACCTTTACAAATCAGGAATAGATTAATGAAAGCTGCTCAGCAGCATTCCGGGGGAAAAGCTCGTATGCGTAAGTGTCTCACACAGGATTAGACGGTAGTAATTCAACCGAACATATTTGTCAAGCAGATATTCGTGGTGGGATCACAGGTGAAAATGTCGCTTACAATCAACGCAATTAAAATACTGCCACAGCAGCTTGGGTCAAATCTCCTAGCCAATACAGAAACATGATCTATTATAACTTCAAGTATTCGGGTTTTGGAGAAGATAATAAGAATGAAACTAAAAATTTTTCAATTCTATAGGTTTGACCCTATAATCATCACCTCATTTTTATAAATTACGAATGACCGTTATATGTATAGTTTTTCACCTTATAATCACACAATATATGTTAAGTTAATTATATTTTATTATTGAATATTATAATTTCAAGAATATATTAATAGTTTTAATTTCTTATAAAGTTTAATACCTAACAATACAGTATATCATTCAGTGAATGAATATATTTTTAACCACCGTTAGTTATATGATAAAATATAACATTAAATTAAAGATATCAGTATTTAATTTATTTAATTTTTATAACCTTGAACTAAGTTATTAATATATTAAAAAATAAGTAATGAATCCATTATCTAAGTATAGAATGTTATTAGTTTAATTGACAAAGTATTATATATTTTATTAAGGTTATTTTTGATAATTATATATATATATATTTATTCTAATACAATTTTATTATTTTTAATAAATTATTAATTTTAAAATTATTTGATTAAATATTTGATTTAATTTTCTTTTGAAATTTTATAAATTTCTATTTATTATTAGTAATAACTAAATATGGTAAATTATTATTTATTAATATTTAATTTTAGTTATTATTAAATTTTTTTTAGATTTGAATTTACCTAAATTAGAAAATTCAAATTGTAAATTTTTAAAATTAACTGACAAATAATAATTCAAAATATGAAATAAAAATTGAAATCAAATATATAACATTTATAACCATTCTATAAACCATTGTTTTAATGGAGCATAACGTAGAAAATTTTTGATGAAATATATATACCTTTATTTTGGTTGGAAAAGATTTATGAATTTATTAGTTTAAAATAATACTATTGGACTTGATTGCCAATTCATTGAAGAAAATAAGAAATATCTAAATCAATAGTTCAATTGCATATATGTATAAAAATGGAAAAATTAAAATAGCATGTGCAATGTTTTCTCGAATATTTAATTATTAAAATAAGTCAATGCAATAATACAACAAATAATTCTCAACAATTTGTCCTAATTTCAATAAATACTTATGATGATTCATTCGTTTATAAATTTATGAATATAATGATTTAACATCAAATCTATAATTGAAATAATTAACCCTATTTTATTACATCCATTTATCAGTTATATTTTTAATGAAAATACTTTTACAATTATATGAATCATTATTCTTGATTTTGAAGTATATGATTTAGTCAATTAATCTTAGAAAAATATACCTATTATTCATTTGAGAGTGTTTTCCAAAATGATATATCAAATGTTTTTTAATAGTCTAATTGAAGTATATGAACCGTCAGTTGATAAAATTATTCAACTGATAATTATTATATTATTAATATCAATATTTATTTTTCAAACAGTATATATTTAAATGACTATAACCTAACCAAAAAAATTTAGTTTGTAAAATAATATTTTATTGACATCATAATTTTGATTGTTAAACCAATATATTATATACATTTGACTTTTGATTCATTATATTTATTTGAATTAAATGATTATATATTCAGAAAATTTTATGAATTATAAAAACAATCATATTTTGAAATTAATTAATATTAATTATTAAATTTATTTAATATAAAAAATATATATAATACTTATAATTATATATATAATATTCTAAAGTTAATATAATTACATATCTCATTCAATTTATTTAATGATTTAATTGCTATTAATGTAATTTCGTAACTGTTAAATTATTAAATATAATAAAAAAATTTTTGAAACTAGAAAGCCCCTATAAAAAAATTATAAATAAAATTTTAATAATTTAGATCCTTAAGCTTGGACCACAAATTGTATTACAGCAAATTGAACAATTGTAATAAAATTCTTTTTAAATAAAAGGAGTGATAAAGATATAAATAAGGCGTTTATAGTTTATTAGTATTATGAAAAAAAGGGTTTTGAAAATTTCTCATCTATTTTTATATCATATACCCAAAAATTTATATCAATTTTATTATTTAAAACAAAATTGAAGAACAACTCCTTAAATCTGGAGTATTTCCAATTATACTGAATGAATTTGGCTATAAAATTTTCAATAGCCAATCTTGAAATAAGGAGTCTTGTCAATTGGGTTCTAGCATATTGTAAATTTGTAATTTTGAGGTTTGTATGGTGATCCCCCTAGTGATTTCAAAATGCATATATTGAAGGATATTCTTGTAGTATATATTGAAAGCCTGGGATCATAGTTTGGATTATTAATTGGTAATTTAATTTTGATAATGAAATTTACCAGTTTGATCTTGTTTTCCGCCGTTGCTTCCCTTCCCTCTTACAGATCCTCCAATCAATCCACTGACAAATATCAAGGATCTGATGATAACGATTTCAGTCTCCAAGAAATTGATTTGAATCTGGGTAATTCAATCAAAATGGGCCAAGGCAATCGTTACAACGGAGGGGGCAGACCTAAGGGTAAAGACTACGGTGATAACAGTGGTGGTAGCCCTTCTGACGATTATAACGATGGCGGAGACACTCAAAATCCGGACTACGGTACTCCATCAGCTGGTGGAGGTGATGCAAGTGCACAAGCCAAATTGGATGAACTTAATGCTATCCGTGCTAAAGCCGGCGCTCCTCCACTTCAAATCAGCGACAAATTGATGAAAGCTGCTCAGGATCACTCCGCTGACCAAGCTCGTATGCGTAGAATGTCTCACACTGGCTCTGATGGAAGCAGCCCATCTCAAAGAATTCAACGCGCAGGCGTCAAAGGTGGAGCTAGTGGAGAAAATGTTGCCTGGAATCAAAAAGATTGGAGTGCGGCAACCGCTTCTTGGGTCAAATCTCCTGGTCATTACAGAAATATGATCGACCGTAGCTTCAAGTACGTTGGTTTCGGTGACGTTAACAAATATTACACCGAATGCTTTTCATCCAATACCTAATTTTCACTTGTCAATGACCACATTCCAATTGATTTGGAATTTATGTGGTGACTTCTTAAACTACTTGCCAGGCCTTTAATTTCGAGTATATATAATTGATATAATGGATGAATTTTGGAAACAATAATATTTCACTGTCTCAAATTGTGACACTTCACCATCTTGAACTTTTCACTTTATAAATAATATATTTGATATATATTATTTAACTCTTTGAAATCCATCAATTAATTATTTTAATTATTTTAATAAAAAGATTAGTAAAATTAATTATTTCATTTTTTAATATTAATCTAAGTTTGAGTATTTACACCAAGTGAAACTTATAAAATGACAAATAAATATTAAATTAATAATTCTTATATCTATTTATTTATTATTAGAAAACATTTAGGAACTCAGGACTGGGTGAATGTAATTAAAATATTAATATTTTATCAATTAAAATTATATCTATAAGTATATAGTTTATACGAATAATAACCTTTTATTACACAATTAATTAAATTAAATTGATATATAATTTTGAATAATTTTTTTAATATATGTCTATGTATAATTAATATTTATAATTAAGGAAATATATTTAATATTATCAAAACATTTTTTAAAATTATTGAAAAATATTATTCAAAAATTTTATCCATTTTCAAACTTACCAGATTCTAAATTAATATTTGGTTTTGACATCATTTGAATTATGATTTCAATTGATGTTTTAGTCATTCTTAATTGAAAAAAATATTTATATATAATTATTAGTATTATGATACTGTATATTCAAAAGAATATGATTAAAATTATTAAAAGTAAAAATATACCAATTTTTTATATCTTTTTTAAGTTAATTATAATAATATTTTTTTGAACTTTAATATTCATAAATTATTTTAATATTTTTTATATTTCATCTAATTTTTTAAAATAATTTTCATATCACAAAATCTAATTTTTGAACCAATAATTTAAATAATATATAGAACCAATAAGATTAGTATAAAGTACTGATACTTTGTTGAGAGTTTTAATATTCCAATAATAGTCAAATATATATTTGATATATTTCCAAAAAAAACACTTATATTCATAACAAAACAATTCAAGAAACATTATAAGAAATTATTAAATTATATTTACAATATGAACTATCTCATAATCAACTATTGAAAGAATTATTTATTATATGAATCACACTATTATATAATATAAACATTAGAGTTTATACTTTCTTTGATCCAAATTCTTTTTTTTATTTTGTTTATTTATTTTGCAAATTTTGCAATATTAAATATTAATCATTTTCCAAAATGAAAATGTATCATAATAATATAGTTTAAGATGATATTGGGCTACTAGGTTTGTCAAGTTTTTCAGGTACAAAATGTTGATAAAAATGTATTATCTATTATTCTATTTTATCACTTTTGTTAAGTATAAATCAAAATTAGTTCAATAGACTGATACATTGATTTCATAAAATACTTAGTAATTTTAGTTACTATCAAAACTAAATGCTATTGATATATTCATGCTTGTTAGCAGTATTTTAATAAATTTATGCTTGGATTTTGCGAGTTTTGTCCCCAACCTTAGGATTCTAAATAATTAAATCATATATCAAACTAACTTAAGTCGCTTATATAAAACTGGAATATAATTAATTATAATAAAAAATTCAGCATCTATTGTGAAAATATATTCAGTATATCAATTTCGAACTAGGAATGTAATGCGATAAGATATTTTGCCCGAATAATAAATGGTTAAACTGTATTATTTCATTATTATTTGTAAAACTATCATATTAATTTTATATTTTTTTGTTTATTTAAAAAATAATAGAATATTTGACATTGTATTTTTACATATTTCCATATATTAGATAGAATATAGTTTAAATAATGTAAGCTTTTGGAAATAATATAACTATTGATATCATATGAGTTTTTTTAATAAAATATTAATTGAGTATTATTCAAACTGAATGTTCCAATGAAATCACTATCAATAGTTAAAATTCGTTATAAGAATATTTACCTTAGTCATATTATTTATCATTAAGTTACTCTTAAATGCCAATTAGTCTAACTTTTGGTCGCTTATAAATATACATAAAAATATAAATGATTGAGTATTGAATAATACTCTGTACAACAATTTATATATTACTTTTTCCAGCACATATATAAGATCCTCAGTTATAATCAAGTTATTTTAAATGAATGTATGGAAAGTTTCGCTAAATTCATACCAAAAAATCAATAACAATAAATCAAACCATCAAAAAGAATGATTTAAGCATAATATCATATTCAATTAATTTTACCAGTAGCTTGTGCAATTGAAGTAAAAATCTCTCAATACAAAATAATGCATTTATATTTTGTTATTTTCAATAAAATATTAATTAAATTTAATAAAACACAATTAAAATTGATTCTTATATTGAAATATTTAATAATTTAATAATATTCTATTTGATCATATTTTAGTTTGATTTTATAAATATTTCAATAAATAAACTCAATATAATGTCAAAAAAATGTATTATATTTTTAGTTAATATATTGATATTTTAAATAATATCTCATCTTGATTCATTATATTATAAAAAAACAAAATCTAAGACCAAAGAAAGTAAATATCCTATTTTATTAATAGTATATAAATTCATTAATCACATAATAATATTACATAAAAAATAAAGAATCATCGAAATCCTTTACTATAACCACACCTACAACTTGATTAGCAATGGTAAAAACTACTTATTGTTATTTAGTAACGATCCTTGTAAGTCAAAAATTTCTCAATATTCATAATTATATAAGTACAATATCAATATATAATTAATTTTTTTAATTTATTTTCTACCAATTACTTTTATAAGAATCGCAATATTTTCTATGAAATAAATATCAACAATTAATTTATCAAATACCAATTTAATAATATACTAATTAATGATAAATATATGATAAGGAAAATAAAAGGTTATATAACTATTTACAATTAATAAATAAATAACATTACCATATGAATATCCTACTGAATATTAAAAATATATAATTTTCAAAATCTTCATAAAAATTTTATTTGATATTTTAATTTTTGATTATGTTATATTTAATACTTTATCAAGGTAATATAAAACTCTATAAATAAATATATATTCATGGAATAAAAACTATTAAAATAATATTATAACAATATATAAATTTATATATAGTATTCAATAGATTTGATATTGATTATTCGTTTGAAAAGTGCAATTTGTTTCAATTTCTTGGTACTTTCACATTGTCATATTTATGCCTTAATTATATTTGCTTCTATTAGAATGATTCAATCTTACTAGTAAAAAAGAGAATGATAACATTAATAGATGTAATATACAGACCAATATTCAACAAAAATTAAAGTAGATTACTGATCCTTGTGCATATGTAATATCAGCCATTATATAGTTGGTCTATAAGCAGTGAAGGTTATACAATTGAGCTTTATAATAATTAAATTAGTGACAAAAAGAAGTATAAAAAATTAAGTTTAACATGATAAAAACTGATACTTTGAATAACTGAAAATAAATTATAATTAATAACCTATTTTTATAAATTCCAAAAAAGCGATATATCACTTAATTGGTTCAAACTAACCAATTAATTATCTTAGTGTTGTGTTTTTATATTAAGTTTTATAAATAAAGATGGTAGTTAGAAAAGTACTTGTAATATGATTTAGTAAATTATTTATTAATCCTGCTCTTTAACGTATCGGGACTGTAGGTTTAAATAATTGAATCAATGAATGATATGGGGTTTGGATAAAATCTAATAAAGAAAACAAAGAGTATCCTTCAATTATAGACTGACAAAGCCAGCTTAACATAGAAATAATATTGGTTTAGCTATCAAACTGGAAGGGATGATGAATTTTGAAATACAACATTAGCACTTTTATATATAGAAAATTTATATATTTTAAAATATTTTGAAAAAAATTTGAATTTTATTATTAATTAATATTTTTTTATTAATTATATTTTAAATAAAAATTAACAATTTGATTCTATAATATTAAATATTTTGATTTTTAATAAAAATTATTTTACTTAGTAATTGTTAAATTAAAATATATAGACATAGAAATTGTTATATAAATTGAAGTATTCAATGTGAAATAAAAAGGCTTACACTTTAATTAAAATATCTTTAATCTTAACTTTATTAAATATTTGGCCAATATTAATAGTTTTTAATGCATAGAATTTAATAATTAAAGCAAAATTAATTTTTGACAATGTCAATTGAAGACTGATCCGCAATAGACCTTCTAAGGCATTTAATATTTGGATAAATTGACAGTATATATTGAAAAAGTGGAATATTAAAGATATGATTATTATTGAAAGTAATTTGATATTACAATATGCAACTGTCTAATTTATTCCTTTTAGCTACTATCGCCGCACTTCCAGCGTCTAATAATGGAAGTAACTCTATTGATAATACTCCTGAAGAATTTAGTAATGTAGGAGGATTCAGTTATGATGGTGTAAATTGGGTTGAAAGAAATGCTAAGAACAAGAAAAAACCATGTCCTCCCAATGGTGGTCGCAAGCCTTATGGAAATTCTCAGCAGTCTGGCGGAGGTGGCAGACCCAATGGCGGTGATAGACCAAGCGGAGACGATAGACCCAACGGTGGCAGTTCCAATGGTGGAGAGACTGAAAATACCGATCCAAACCCTGAACCATCTGGAAGTAACCAAAGTAATGCCGATGATCAAGCAAGATTGAATGAACTCAATGAGTATCGAGCCAAGGCTGGTGTCGCCCCATTGCAAATAAGTCCAAAACTGATGAAAGCTGCTCAGGCGCATTCAGATGACCAAGCTCGTATGCGCAGAATGTCTCATACAGGCTCTGATGGTAGCAGCCCATCTCAAAGAATCCAACGCGCCGGTGTCAGAGGAGGTGCCAGTGGAGAAAATGTTGCTGCTGGTCAACGTAATTGGAGTGCTGCAAGAGCAGCTTGGGCCAAGTCTCCAGGTCATTACAGGAATATGGTAAATCCTCAATTTAAGTACGTGGGCTTTGGTGTCAACAACCAATATTATACTGAAAACTTTTCATCCAATGGATAAATGCTAAATCTATAGTCACATTTCAATTGATTTGAAATGCTGAGATGATTGATATTATATAAATCCATTTCATTTTTCTTTGAATAAACTCATTTTATATATATCATAATTTTTCTTGAAATTATCAAATAATTGGATTTATTGGATGTATAAATTGATAAAAAACTTTAATGATTCAATCTTATTTATAAAGTCGAATCTATCACTATTGTATTATAAATATTTTTTAGATGCCAAATTAAACTAATAACTATTAATTTAACAAGAATTCTAATAATTTTATTGGTATTAGCAATTATGATTATATCTTATATATATTACATTTCAGCACAGTTTCATAATTCTAATTTTAATTTATTTAACTAGCTCAATAAGATTATGTTAGCATGAAGTATTTTAACTCAATTTAATTTTGAAATATATCATTGAAATTCAATAATCATCAAAAATATACAATATAACTATAAAACTATATTCAATATTGACACCACTTTATTTATTCATATAAGTATATCATTCAAAAAGTAATTTATCGTATTTATAAGTTTATAATTAAGAATAATTTATCATTAAAACAAAGATCAAATATTAGACCTGATATATTACTTATATCTGAACTGATTCAGAATCATATAAATTGATACATCGCAGTATAGAAAAATTACCTGATGTATCAATATTTGCAAACTTGAAGAATTTTTGATCAATTAATATGAATCATATATTAAATGGATAATCATTTACAATCTATTTCACAAAAGAACTTATATACAAAAATTGAATGAGATGTTAACTAACAATCTAGATTAAAACAATGATAAATGTGAAAGCGCTAAGCAGTTGGATAGAAATAAAAGATTAATTATTTTAACATAAGCTTGGTTAAAATTAAAAAGAGTCATTTTGAATATGATCATCAGGATGCAATAAAAAACTATAATTGTATAATATTAAACAAAAACTGGAATATTTAATAAATAATAATTAGTATATATTGTGATTACCCAATAATATCTTGATATTTTACAATAATTAAGATATTTCACAATATTCCTTTCTTAATTTATTTTTCAAATTTTAATTTGGTGTATAGTTTAGAAATAATTAAAAATTTTTATTACATAATAGTCGAAATCTGGCCATCCCACATACCAACAATATATTTGTAACTATAATTTCATGCTTAATTTAATTCCAAATTTTTCTCAGTCATCAAATGTTTTCAATATACATTTAATCATATATATATATATATCAAACGAGCTATTAATTTCATTATTTTTAAACTACTACAAATCATTTATTATTAAATTTATGTTTCATTGAACTGAACTATAAATTAAATTACCGATAGGTGAAATTATTTTGAAAAATAGTGTTCTTGGTGATAAAGTCACGATTATTATCAATTGATAACATGTATAATTTAATCAACTTTTATTCCAAAGAGTATATAATGCTATATACTTTTAATGATTATTTACATTTTTATTAAAATATAATTAATGTAATTGGTGATGCTTGTAAAATTATATACCCATAGATGTCTAATTATCGCATATTTATAATATTAATCATTGCAATTTTTGAATTTATTTGTAAATCATAAATAAAAATATCGAAAGAAAAGATATATATTATAATTTAGAAATATACTCAATTTTTCTTTGAAATCAATTATGAAGTCAAAATTACCATCAATAAGAAATATATAATAATCATTTGATTTATTGGCCACCTTTTACTTGTAATAATGATTTTTTTTATATTTATCCAATCAGTCAAATGATTTTTATATCAAAAAGCAGAATGATGGTTGTGACTCCTCTATAAATCTGAGCCATTTCTCTTGATAATATTAAATCCAATATTTCAAATTAATTCATCTTATTAAAATTACACTTAGAAATATTTAAGAATTAAAAGCGATGAAATAAATAATTATTATAAAATTGTAAAGTTATAATTTAATCAGTGTCAAATATAAAGTGAGAAATTGTTATCAAGGTTGTCAACTTGCCAACCCGTTGGACCAACTCAGACTGGCGAGAAGCACTCGCCAAAACCGGTTGACAACGTGGATTGGGAACCATGTAATCCAAGACCTACACTGTGAATCTCATGATGACGGATGCACCTATTAGCCCATAGATGCCGTTAGAAGAGGATAAACTGTTACAAAACCTGAAAAAATCAGTTGAACCCCGACCATGGCTCGGTTCTACAACTCCAGGTCAACCCTAAAATTTGATTACAGTCATTATTACAATAATTTAATTCAAGTGAGTTTATTTGATTTAATTTAGTGAGATTGACTGAAATGAATTCAGGCCAATTTATCATTGTTGAATATCGTATGATGGTGTATTCTTCTAACTCGCACAACATGCTCGCTATCCAGCATACCATACACGCGTCTCAGCTCGCCCAGCTCGTCTCGGAGGTGTTTTCTTCCATCCGAAATCAGTGAACTGACCACCTTGGCCCTTGCCAGTATTGCCTAGCACGTGACAATGGTTATCTATATTATTTTTAATTTTAGCAATAAAATGGTTAATTCTAACTCAATATACTTGCTATCAACTGTATGATTTATAATCCTCAATAAAATATTGATACTCATGATGTTAGGGAATATGGTTGATGATATTATTGGTGGATATTACATTGGGTATGCCTATTTTCAGCTCTAGGAACTACTAATTTTTTCTCTTTAACTTTAATATCTGATACCTGAATCAGATCTGTGGATGTATTATTTATCAGGATATATTTTTTAGAGTATATATCGAGTTTTTCTAGTTTTATTCCACAATCTTTAGTTTTCTTTCCCAAACGATTGCATATTCCTCTTTTATAAATTTATAATCGAATTTTCAACAGTACATATTTTGTCCAAGTGTTCAATATAATTAATTCAATTTTCAATAATATTAACATTAGCTTTTTAGTTCAAACAATCTCCTGCTATTCATTTCATGCTTCTAAAACTTCAAACTAATATTTCTAACATCTTGAAAAAGTAGTTAGTAGTCAAAAGATCAAAGGGTAATAATTTTATATATAAATTTATTATTTTCATTTTACATCAGATATTGAGATAATTGCTTATAATTTATTATGAATTAGTTGAAAACTTTTGCTATATCAAACTATATATATATATATATATATTTAAATCTAGGATTGAATTATTATACTTGGGAGGGCTAAAATTATCTTATAAAAGGGTAACAGTATTAGTTGAGTGGTAATACAAATTTTTAAAAAAACACCCTATGATGTTTACTAGTATATCACACATTCATATACAAATTAATTCATGTCTCAACCAAAAGTTTGAATATTATATTCTTAACTCAAAATATTGATAATAAAAATATATAAAATATTTATGTTTAGGATTTTGATAAAATTAATATATAAATTTGAATAAAATAATATAGGATATCCAATATAATTATTAAAGATTCATTGTTACTATATTCATTATATAATTACAATATTTCGAACAACCATAATTTTAAATATCAAATAATTTGCATTATATTAAAGTAAAAGGAAAAAAATTTATATTAATTTGTAATAATATCACTGATTGAGTAATAAAACAAAGTATATTTCAACTTTTAACTAATTTCTACCTGCAATATTCATATTCTACAATGTTCGTAATTCACAAGTAATATTGATTTAAAACACTAAAATTGACGATCCCATCTGAACAGTTTCAAAAGTAGTGCTGAGAGTTTGAAAGCTCATCTGTCACATCAAATTCAATTATTGCTTCATAAATGAAATTTCAATTGGACTATTTAGGAGTTTAAAAATTAATCAGAAAATATATAAATCGTACTAATACACCAAATGGAATGGTTTTCAACAAGTTGCTTTTAAATCAAATTAATATGAAAATTAGTTTATATATATTAATCTGTCCTGCAGTAGCATTTGTAATGACAAATGCTAAAATTCGGATGATACGAGAGGAAGGTGATTTTGATGCTGAAATGATGCTTAGTTTATTCAATCAAATAAGAGATACAACAGGTGTTCCACCTCTTACTATTGATCCTAAATTGACATTAGCAGCCCAACATCATGCCGAGGATATGCTTGGTATGGATAGATTAACGCATATTGGATCAGATGGAAGTACTGTCAAAGAACGTGTTGAAAGATTTGGTTATAAAGCAGCAGCTGTGGGTCAGGTTATTGCTTGGAATGAAGCAGGCGAAGAGGCGGTAATTACTTTTTGGTCAAAATCGCCTTCCAGACGTGCACATATTATCAATAAATCTTTTAAAAATATTGGTTTTGGTATGGCTAATGGGTTTTGGGCTGCTATTTTGGCGGCATAGCACATATGAAATTCCCTATATAATAACATATATTTCAGACTATTTAGATTCTAATGAAATTCAGTATTACTGTTTACAATAGAATATAAAATATAGAGCAAAACAATTCAATTTAATAAAAAAGATTTTTATATCGTTTTCATAATAAAATTTGTTATTCATATATTATATACCTTGGTAATTTTTTTTCAAATTATAAATTTTAACTGGTTTAGTTAAATTTGAATATATTAAGGTAATAGTCTTTGTATCATTCTGTGATTCATTATTCAAATCGTATAATAAAATTTTCATGTATTGAAAATAATATTTTACTCTCTGTCAATATAATTTTACATATAATATTAAAGTATATTAATATTAAATTATATATTATAATTAATTATATCTTATCGATTCTCAATTATTCTATTTAGTTTATATATAATTTTCTTTGGTAATTCAACAATGAATATTAATAAAGATTTGGCTATTAATTGAATATAATCAAATCAATATTATATTTATCTTAATCTATTTTGGTATATTCTTTCATTATATGTTTTTTCTATTCTCTTTTAACATATATTGATGTGATTTAATAATTTGAAATTACTGATAGATACATTATTAGTTGAAATAATTGATTGAAATATGTCATTATATATAATTATAATTAACACTTATTTCTAGTTTATGAGTATATTTATAATATGCAAAATGTCTGTCTTAACGAATCTTGCCAAAATCATTTAAATTATTTTGTGAATTGAAGCTAAATAGTAACACGCCCAACTAACTTCATATCTCAATCTATTACCTTAAGGAGATATAATCCACGTATACCAGTCACACTACCTCAAGGTGTCATTTTCTTAAAGATCTAATATACTTCTTTACATTACATCCGACCGACGAATGGCCTTTAATAGAACCATTGTCAGGATAAATTTTGATCAATATATCCGGCCTTGTGTGAAGCCCATTAAATCCATATCAAGCCCTGATAAAACTCCTTATTTTGATATACTAAATAAACTTCGAAAAAGCCGCTCATCTCAGTATTATCAATTTTCCATTAGTCATTGGAAGAATTACAATATAATTAATAATAATCGACCTAATCAATTTGTTGAATTGAAATATGTATGTATATTCGATGAATTTCAATCACATAACTAACAACAATTTGAATTTATCTAACAATTATATATTATTCAATAATCTTCGGTGAAAATTTATATTTTGCTCTATTCAAAAAATGTTATAAATCAGGATTGAATAAAAACTGGACAGATTTAAAAAGTTTATTTAATGTTTATTCTAATTTATTTAGTTTATATCATAATATTTATATTTTAAGTCATAATAAGGTTTTCAATATTAAACAATAATACTAACATATTTTATGGTTATTTTTGTTAAATAGTTGTATTCTTATCATCAACTTTAAATCTTAAATACAATTGATCTTTTATTCAAGCCTCAAAATTAGACTGTTAGTTTAACACAAATCATATTTCACTAATTTTTAGTTTATTTAGAAATTTAGAGAATAACATTTATTCCGAAACTAAAGGTATAGAGAATTTATATATAAAACAATATTCTCATATTATATACACCAAATAATAGTTTTCAAGGATTAAAAATGAATGTTGTTAATATAATAATATTAATCAATCCCTCTTTGACATTAATGAATACTAATGCTAATGTGAATATTGAATTAAATAATAATTTAGGATTTAATCCACAAAAGATGCTCACACTTCACAATCAAATTCGAGCTCATGCAGGCGTTCCTCTCTTGAGTATAGATCCAAAGTTGATGCTTGCAGCGAGGAGGCACTCTGAGGACCAGTTTAAAATGAAGAAAATGACACACGAAGGATCTAATAAAAGTAAGGTTGGAGATCGTGTGGATAAAGCTGGGTACCATTGGAAAAGCGTAGCTGAAAATGTCGCTTATGGTCAACGCGATGAAATTACAGTGACTACAGAATGGAAAAAATCACCCAAGCATTATAAAAATATGATTCAAGCTAAGTTTATCAATGTAGGATTCGGTTTGTATGGGGGTTACTGGACTGAAGTATTTGCTGTGTGATATAAATTAATATTTTTTCAATATAATTTTTACAATTAAATGATATTACTAATCTAATAAATTTTAATTTAAAATGCTGTATAAAATTCAGATTATTGAAGAATAATACGCTATATTGAGGACTATCAGTAATTTAACCTAATAGTATTCATTCAGCAAATTTATATTAAAATTTTTTTCAAATCCAAAATATTTAATAATTTATGTGAATTTTTTATAATATTAAAGTAACCAATTTTGATTTAAAATATATGAATTATTGTTCACGATAATGAAACTATCAATAAAAATATATTTAGGAATGATTTTTTACTTTATTATGTTTCAAACTCTATTTATTAGATAAATATAAGCCATAAAATCAATAATACTATACAATATATGATTACTTAAATAATTGAAAATGAATATAACAAATTAAATTAGATAAACTATGATATTAAATAAGATCAATGTCAATAAAATATTGATTTTTTTATAAAATATGATTATTGGTTTATTAATAAATTGAAATTTTTTCTTTATAGACTAATAATAATTAATTATAAATAAGAAATTTTGTTTTTATATTGATCTCATTGAAATTTAATGGTAGATATGTTTTTTATATTTTAGAATCGATAATATGATATATTCTATATAATCTAAAGGTTTGGATTAAATTATCAAAATAATATATTAAATGATTATAACAATTGTTATTTTTTAAAAACCTTTGTCTATTTTAATTCAATAGTTAAATATATATCATCTACCATATATAGTGGATTTATTGGTCCATAATCAAATGATGTTTCTTAGTTTCTATTTAAATCCTATTTTACTCACTAAACAAATTATTTTAACCTAGAATTGAAAAGGATAAAAAGGAATTATATTTTTCTGGATATTGTGTTATAACACCTTAGTAGTAAATAAACTTTAAAATATATAAGATTAATAAATTATTTATTAAATCATATTATAAGTAATTTTCTAGTAACTATATTCAAATAAATTATTATAAAATATAACATAATGATATTAAATATATATATATTACTCTGCATTTTTAATAATGGGAATTTTTTGCAATTAAAAATAAATAAACATTTGAATATATGATATATAAAAATAAATATATAAAATAAATTTAATAGTTTCTTTTATTATTAATAACTTTTTGCCATACTTTTGGCAAACTTCTAACACCTAAAAAACAGTTCTTTTTATTAAGGATTGAAATTTGATGTTTCACAAACCAATTAAATTTTCCTGCAGAAATTTTCTTTCCTGCAAGCTGGTTTTTTAATTGCCTAAAGCAATTATAATCACATGGGTTATAATCAGGGGAATATACTGGATGTGGTAGTTCTTTCCAGTTATTTTTAATTAGAAAGTTTTTTACAGCTTTAGATTTATGTATTTTGCAATTATCATGCAAAATAATAGGTCTTCTCAAATTATATTGAGAACACTAATTAGTAATACTTTTATTTAAAAAAGCAATATATAGTTTACTATTAATTGATTTTCCTTCAGGAACTAAATAAGAATAGCATATACCATTATAATCTATTGCAATAATTAACATTCACTTATTAACAAAGTGCTTATTTAAAGGGATTTGTGGAGGGGGTTGATTTGGCTTAATCCAGCATTTTGATTTGTGTTTTAGTAAAGGATTATACATAGGGATCCAAGATTCATCAATTGCAATTATTTGCTG
Organism: Conidiobolus incongruus B7586; assembly: GCA_000697335.1. Classification (NCBI taxonomy): domain Eukaryota; kingdom Fungi; phylum Entomophthoromycota; class Entomophthoromycetes; order Entomophthorales; family Conidiobolaceae; genus Conidiobolus; species Conidiobolus incongruus. The sequence continues at coordinate 26,379 of JNEM01015782.1, forward strand.
TAAAAGTCTAGGCTTCTGGTAATATTTCAATAGGTTTAGTTTAGCAATAGCTACTCTAGCTTTTTTTTAAGCTTTAGTTAAATTATAAGGTACCTATTTTGCATTTTTATTTATTAATTTTAGTTTAAACTTTAAAATATATAAAATACTTGTAAGACTAATATTAAAGTGCTTAGATAATTCTCTAGCTGAAATAAAAGGGTGCTTTTCAATATATTTTTTCACTTTATTTACAATTAAAAGAGTGACAGTTGAAGTTGGTCTTCTAGATTTTGGCAGGTTTTGAATAGTTTCTCTCCTAGCCTTAAAGTAATTTACCTAGCAATAAATTGTTGATTTAGATAATGCTTCATTACTAAAAGCTGCTTGTAAATTTTGAATAATTTTAGAGGGTTTATGGTTAAGTTTTACTGATACCAAAATAAAAGACTTTTGATGATCACTATTTGGTTTAAGCATGATTAAATTAAACAACCAATTTTAAAAAGTTAATTTTTTAATCAAAAAAACTAATATATATATATATATATATATATTAAAAATATATAATTTCCTATTAACTTTGTATATATTTATTCATTTCAAACTAATAATATGTTTGAAAAATCAGAAATTAAAAAATTTCCCATTATTTCAAATTCAAGGTAATACCAAATATTTTTTCAGTTTGATATTTTTTATTCTTGAGGATTAATATAATATAAAAATATATAAGCTTTTATTTTAGTATTTGTTATTACAATCCTTGTTTATATATATAATATATATTTTTATATTGACTATGGTAATCATTATCCTTACTATATATTTTTTAATATATTATATTATCTAAATGTATATTTATGGACTATTTAAATATTAATTATTAATTAAACAAAATATTATCTGTCTAGATTATTATATTAGGAAATATATTGATTAATATAAAAAACTCAGTAATAATAATGATAATAATAAAATATATATATCATAAATAATATCAATATATTGCTATTATATATTTATTCAAAAATAATAATTCTCAATTATTAAATTCAAAAAGGGATTTAATTAAAGTTAATTTGGAATATTTTTTAATTATAAAATTTATTATAAAAATTTTGTAATTTAACGAATATTAATATTAAGTTAATTTAAATAAATTCAATAGCAACATCAATATAATATTGGAGTTGGAATATGACCAATGAATTTTTTCACTCTAAATGCAATTATATCATAAGATATTAAAACATACTTATTAGAAACATTAATTTATATTTAATATAATATAATAATAATGATATATAAAAAAACTCAATTATATTGTCATTATGAATTAATTTAAATTGAATTATTTATCAATTTTGATTTAATAAATAATTTTATTGAAATTTTCTTAATTTTAAATTATCAAACTATTATATATAATATAAAAGTAAATATTATTTAATACTTTATAAGTTTACTCATTTAATAATAATATATCTTTTAATTTTTATTTTGAATAGAATATTTATTTAAATTATATAATTGAAAATTATGCTAGCTGATATTTAATATATAATTAAAATATATAGGATATATAGATATTGATTAATTATAAAAGTATGGCAAATTTGAAAATATTAATATTATAAATTAAATTCTGATAAATATGTGTATAGTGTATTTTCTGATATATAGCAGATATATATTTTGATTTTTAAATAATAAATCAAATTTCTTTTTAAATTATATAACTCAATATAATTATTTTATAATTTATATTATATTTTTTTGATTAATTTTAATTTTATATTGCAAAACTAGTTAATTTAGTTTTAAGTAAAGAATTAGGATAATACTTATAATAATTGATATATTATATTATAGAGATACTAAAAAATATCCATAACTATAGTATTAGCATTTTAATTAATAATCATTTTTTTATTAAATATTAATCAAATTTGAAAATATCATTTGTATTTAAATTAATTTTATTATATTGAAAAATTTTATGAATAATAATTTTTATATATGTTGATATTTAATTGATATCATAATATTATGCATTTATTTATAAATAATCATTGCAGAACTTTTAATTAATTTATTTATAATATATAGTTTTCATGAATAAAAAATACTAAAGTAAATTTATATTTAAGCATTTTATTCTTTTCAAAATTAATTCATTATCCTTAATAATAAATTGGAATAGCCTTAGAGATATTAAGACTTTGTTTTCATGTTTATTGTCCTTTGATATGTATAATATAAATAAAATATATTATTTAATAATTCTGTGTATTTAAATGCACTAGAATTAAATAACTTTGAATAATGGATAAAATTATTTTTTCAATAAAAAATATTATCTTTTTATATAATATTATTTATATTAATAATTATAGAATATATTAGATATAAAAATTCAAGCTATCTATACTAGTTCTAAATAATATATATAATTGAAAAATGGTGAAAAGCCTATATTTACTAATAATGTCAATTGAAAGTCAAAATAAACTATATTTAATATTATTCCATCATAAGTGAATGGCTATAAGTTTTATAGTATATTTTAAATATATGTAATAAATAGACTTCAATATGTATTTCAATATTTTTAACGATATCATAATAATATTAAATAGCCATAGGAATATAAGATTGATTAATATTTCTATATTTAAATTTCTACTGATTTTTTATATTTACCAAAATTATTAATAATAAATAATATATCAAAAGAAATTTCTCCAAAATTTATAAAATTCCAATTTTATTTATTAAATTTAAATAAATATTAAAAGTTATATTTTTAATGAAAATAATAATAATTTACCCATATAATAGTTGAAACATTTTAAATAAAATAGAATATTTAATGAAAAATATAGTTAATTATATACTATATTTTATTTTTCTGTAGTATTTTCATTAATTTGAATTTTAATGATTAACTTATATAAATAAAATTTACAAAAAATGAGATTCAATATTAAAGTTATAATTCAGAAAATATTAATCAACTATCGAAAATAATACTAAGTATATTCTGATTTATTTATTATCAGGAAATTTTCCATAATGAATTAAATACTAATATTATAAGAGTATTATCTAATATAAATATTGAAGCTTAGATTTTATTGATTAAAATAATCATTAATTTAATAAATATTATGAAAATTCCAATAATATTCTATTGATATTTATCTATCATAATAAATTTTAGTAAATAGTTTTAAAATATTTAATAAATAA
>JNEM01015788.1:0-17136 GCA_000697335.1 Conidiobolus incongruus B7586
TATATATATAATCTTTCAAAATGTATAATATGTTTGAAAGATCAGAAATTAAAAAATTTGCCATTTCTTAATTTCCATACTAATATTTTAATGAATTGATTTTGCTCACTACAAATATTATAAATTGAAATATCCAAAACTTGTAATCTATTCAGCATATTAAAAAATTTTGTTAAAATCCATCAAGTGTATTCAAAAATTAAATTCTTTTACAGTTATAATTTTATACTATTGAAACTTTTTTTTGATATTTTCAAAATGTAATAATATTATACTGAATTTCTTTTAACCATATTTTCAACTTTATACCTAAATACCATGAATATATCTAATATATTGTTAAGAATTCTTGGAATATTGTTTTTATTCCAATTAATTTAAAACTAAATTACATATAAACAACAATTTGAAAAAATAGTATCTGGAAACTGCTCATCTCTTAATCAAATGCTAAAAAATTAAATATATTCAAATATCGAATTAAGGACTGTATTCATCAAAATAATAAATCATATTATTCGAATTGTTAAAATGGTTTGTAAGATTAATCAATGATATTTAGTTAATTAATTATGGAAAATTTGGACAAAATATATATTCAACCCAAGCATTACCAGCCATACATATATCCCTCTTATTCTTAAACTATGAACACAATAAATTAACTTGAACAAATATTTAAAAAATATATTTCAATGTGAATCATTGTAATAACGATATCTGAGTTGAACTAATAAATTCATCACATTCAAATAACACCTAAAAATTTCAGAATTATAATCACCATTGATATCCTTAAGTAATACTCATATTTTATCAATATCGAGATATTTTAGCCAAATCAAAGCCAATTTTGAATTTTTCTATGTCCAAATTTGAAAATTCAAAATTTTAAGAAATGGTTAAAATGATGCGGATAGGTTTTGATGAAATTTTTGTTGAATATTTAGCTTTAATAATGTTTAGAGTTAACAAGTTGTTGCATTATATTTTTTAATATGTTTAATATGAAAACTCAGGTAATATTAGCATGAATTTTTAAATTCAATCAAGATTCAGGATTTTGTTAAGATAGATAATTGCGGATTATTGTTATAATACTAGAATGAAAAATGATAAAATTGAACATGTAAATTTCAACAATATCTGTATATTTAAATTCTAATAATTATCATCGGTTATCACTTTGAATACAGGGACTATTACTATAAAAAATAAAATATTTCAGATACCTAACAATGAAAGAATTTGGCAATTTAAAACAAAGCATTTTGAATTTGAGCCAATAACCAAATTTTGCAGTATGAAATTGAGATGGTATACATAATAACAATTTAATGCATTAACAAATCTTTTATTGTATTATTGATGAAAATTTTCCTATTAATTGACCTTATTGTGCAAGATTCAAAGTCAAATCAAATTTTTATTTCGTTTTTTAAACTCTGTTCTTCATTTAATATAGATGAGTGCAAAGCCTCTAGAAACTGATAAAAAAAGAAAAAACTGTTGAATCAGCACCTATTACATTCATAAAACTGTATTCATTCGCTATAATTTGGGATATTTTATCATTGAGTATTGCTTCAACCTTTGCAGCTCCAGAGGGTGCTGCAGTACCTCCCATCGTGGTACTATTTGGAAAAGTGGTAAATTCGTTAACTACATTCTCCTCAGCTTCGTTCCCTGTCCACATTTTTTGAAATTAGGTCAATAAGGTTTCATTATTTTTTTGTATTCGTAACTACTTACGTTTATATCTCAATTTAAAAGATGCTAGAGAGAAACTAATTTATAGTTCGTCATATATACATGATTGGAGTTTTGAAACAGGAAGCGCTTGGTCCGACGAGTATGATGCAATTAAGTTTCTAGAAATTTTACTACTTGCTGTGACCTAGTTCAAGATGAAATTTCTGATAAGGTAAGAGGTTTAATCTAAAGTTTTGCAACTTCCCTCTCAGGTTTTGTTATTATCTTCACTACAAACTGAAAACTGACTTTGGTTATCCTATGTATCTTACCTTCTACCATGATAATAGAATATATCATTAATTTTAATAATGTGAATATATAACTAAATACATCTCCGAGTATGAAAAAGAAGTGAATGTAGCTGAAAAGAGTTTTTCAAGGATTGAAATTTTCACAGATTTCAACAGAAAGGATCATATTCTCAAGAAATACAAAGAAATTTTGAGACTGCCCGCCAATTTGGAATTAAGAACAGATTTGGAGTCGGTTTCTCATTAGGTACAATGTTTCTGGTCTTTTAATGTAGTTACTGGTTGTGCTTTTGATATGGCGGCTGATTAGTATTTCAAGGTATTATCAGGGCTGCAAATGTTGTAAAGTACTTTTCCCAACGATGATAGAATTTTTTTCTATGTCCCGTATTGCACCAAAGTATCAAATTATTGTCCTGACTCAAAGTGCAGCAATCAAGTTGTTCCAGATAATTTATGCATTCTCTGATGAGCACACCAAATTGGATAAATTGATGGAAATATCAAACTTGATCATGAGGAATTTCATTATCTAACTCGTCCTGATGTGGATGTACATTTATATTTTAATCTGATTGTTGAAGCAAGCACTACATTTGCCTTAGTTGGATTAAGTGGTTCTGGGAAATCTACTGCTTTTCAAGCTCTTAATAGATGTTATGATCTAGTATCCTGAGAAATTACGCTAAATGGTCACAATAAGAAAACACTCAGTATCAAATAGCTACTTGAATATATTGGTTTTTCCTTAAGAACCTGAATTATTCTTGAGAACCATTCACTCCAGTGTGGTAGCTGAATCAATAGGAACTAGTTTGGAAAATGGACTAATTGAAGTTCAAAAAGCAGTCATTGAGTCAGCTCGCAAGCTTTCAAATGCTCACGATTTTATCGTTGCTCTTTCTAACCGCTACGAGACTCAAGTTAGTCAAAATGAGTACTTATTCCCTAGTCAAAAATAACATATTGCTATCGCAAGAACTGTTGTCGGGGATCCTAAAATCCCCTTACTGGATGGAACTACTAGTGATTTAGATTCCAAATCTGAACATATAGTCTAGAATACTTTGAATAAGATAAGTCAAGCAAAACAGCTCTCGTTGTTTCTTATCATCTTGTAAGAATCAAAAATTCTCATAAAATTGTGGTTATGTTTAGAGGTCAATTATTGGAAGTGGAACTCATTAAGAATTAATTCAGATTGCAGATGGTGTTTATCGCAAGCTTGTAGAAATCCAGAACCTTAAATAACGAAAAAATAATCCAAGGAATTTAATTTTTAATATTGCTTCGCTGCTTTAGAACCACATAATGAGATAGAAATCAGGGAGGTACTATAAGTAGACAATGGCAAAATGAAAATTATCAAAATTCCAACCAAAAATCCTTTACCGAAAAGATATTATCTACTCATCGAGTTCAACTAAAGGTAATGAATAGAGCAATTGGCAGACATATAACAAATTCATGATATTGCAACTACTTGATAAAGTCACCAAATTGAACTGAATGGAGTGGAAACAGCTGATATTCGGCACCATCCGAACTATTATACAAGGGTTCGTCACACCGGCATTTGAGATTGTATTTTCGAGTTTATTGGAAGCATTCAACGTCATAAGATCTGAACTCATCGAAAGGGTCAATTTTTGATCATTGATGTTCTTAGAAGATGCAATTATTATTGATCCTACAAATTTATTGCAATCTGCAGGGTTTTGAATTAAGACTGATAGGTTAAGTTCCAAATTATGATGCTTAGTAATAAAATCTGTTCAGGCAGGAGATTGGATAGTTTTATAAAGAGAGTACAACCAGTATTCTAACTTCAAGACTTCCTAAAGAGCTACAAAACATTCAAAACTTGATCAAACATACATTTGTAAATATCTTTTAAACTGCCATTAATATCATTTTGAGTTATGTAGTAAGGTTGGTTTATGGGTGGAAATTAGCTCCAGTAGTAATTGCTTGTTTATTCTTTTATTTTCCCAAAATATCAATATCAAACAAGTATAATTTAATAATAAAACTAAAGGAGATTGAAATTCTAATTCCTTCAGAATCATATGTGAAGCTATTAAAGTTATGAGAACATTAATCTCCCTTGTGAAATTAGAGTAAGTGATATTACTTTGTGTTTTAAATAATGGGAATTTTTTGCAATTGAAAAAAGTAAATATTTTAATATATAAAAAGTAAAAATAAATATATATTATAAAATTAATAATTTCATTTATTTCTAATAACTTTTTGTTATATTTTTGGTAAAGATCTAACATTTAAAAAACAGTTCTTTTTATTAAAGACTGAAATTTGATGTTTTACAAACTAATTAAATTTTCCTGTAGAAATTTTCTTTCTTGCAAGCTAGATTTTTAATTGCTTAAAACAATTATAATTATATAGGTTATAATCTAAAGAATATACTAGATGTGGTAATTCTTTCCAGTTATTTTTAATTAAAAAGTTCTTATAACTTTAGATTTATGTATTTTACAATTATCATGTAAAATAATAGGTTTTTTTAAATTATATTAAGAATAACAATTAGAAATAGTTTTATTTAAAAAAGAAATATAAAGTTTATTATTAATTGATTTTCTTTTAAAAACTAAATAAAAATAGCATATGTTATTATAATTTATTATAACAATTAACATTCACTTATTAATAAAATGTTTATTTCAAAGAATTTATAAAGGGGGTTAATTTAAATCTAACACTTTAATTTATATTTTAGTAGAGGATTATACAAAAGAATTTAAGATTCATCAATTGTAATAATTTACTATAAAAGCTTTAGTTTTTAACTATACCTTAGTAAGTTTTATTTAACAATAGCTACTCTAATTTTTTTTAAATTTTATTTAAATTATAAAATACCTATTTTATATTTTAATTAATTAATTTTAATTTAAACTTTAATATAAATAAAATACTTATGTAACAAATATTAAAGTATCTTAATAATTCTTTAACTAAAATAAAAAAGTGCTTTTTAATATATTTTTTTACTTTATTAACAATTAAAAGAATAATAATTAAAATTAGTTTTTTAAATTTTAATAGGTTTTAAGTAGTTTCTTTCTTAGCTTTAAAGTAATTTACCTAGTAATAAATGATTAATTTAAATAATACTTTATTACTAAAAGCTGCTTATAAATTTTAAATGACATTAAAGGGTTTATGGTTAAGTTTTACTAATACTAAAATAAAAAACTTTTGATGGTTACTATTTAGTTTAAGTATAATTAAATTAAATAACTAATTTTAAAAAATTATTTTTTTAATTAAAAAAGTTATTATATATATATATATATAATTTAAAACTATTTATTTTCTTATTTGTTTTGTATATATTTTTTTATTTGAAATTAATAATATATTTGAAAAATTAAAAATTAAAAAATTTCTTATTTTTTTATTTCTATAGTAATAGATAAATATTTCAGTTATTACTCTATAATTTAAATAATGGGAATTTTTTATAATTGAAAATAAATAAATGTTTTGATATATGATATATAAAAATAAATATATATTATAAATTTAAAAGTTTTTTTATTAATAATAACTTTTTACTATATTCTTTACAAACTCTTAATATTTAAAAAATAATTTTTTTATTAAAGACTAAAACTTAATATTTTATAAACTAATTAAATTTTCCTATAAAAATTTTTTTTCTTATAAACTAGTTTTTTAATTACTTAAAGTAATTATAATCACATAAGTTATAATCTAAAAAATATACTAGATATAGTAATTATTTCTAGTTATTTTTAATTAAAAAGTTTTCTATAGTTTTAAATTTATGTATTTTATAATTATTATATAAAATAATAAGTTTATTTATATTAAAAACACTAATTAAAAATACTTTTATTGTAAAAATAATAATGAACTTATTATTAATTAATTTCCCTTAAAAAACTAAATAAGAGTAGCATATACTATTATAGTTTATTACAATAATTAATTATTTCTTATTAATGAAATATTTATTTAAAAAAAATTTATAAAAAAAATTAATTTAAGTTAATTTAATATTTTAATTTGTGTTTTAATAAAAAATTATATATTTAAATTTAAGATTCATTAATTATAATTATTTATTATAAAAGTTTAAATTTCTAATAATATTTTAGTAAGTTTTATCTAATAATAACTACTTTAACTTTTTTAAGCTTTAGTTAAATTATAAAGTATTTATTTTATATTTTTATTTATTAATTTGAGTTTAAACTTAAATATATATAAAATACTTATAAAACTAATATTAAAGTGCTTAGATAATTCTCTAGCTGAAATAAAAAGGTGCTTTTGAATATATTTTTTCACTCTATTAACAATTAAAAGAATAATAATTAAAGTTAGTTTTTTAAATTTTAACAAATTTTAAATAATTTCTTTCTTAACTTTAAAGTAATTTATTTAATAATAAATTGTTAATTTAAATAGTATTTTATTATTAAAAATTATTTATAAATTTTAAATAATTTTAAAGGGTTTATAGTTAAACTTTATTAATATTAAAATAAAAAACTTTTGATGATTACTATTTAGTTTAAATATAATTAAATTAAATAACTAACTTTAAAAAGTCAATTTTTTAATCAAAAAAATTATAATATATATATATATATATATTTTAAAAATATATAATTTCTTATTTATTTTATATATATTTATTTATCTAAAACTAATAACATATTTGAAAAATCAGAAATTAAAAAATTTCCCGTTATTTCAAATTCAAGGTAATATTGATATCTTAATATCAAGTATTAGAATGTACTTTTTACAGATATTACCTTTTCTGCTACACAAGAAGTGAAGTGTCTAGCCAATACTTTAGCTTTCTGGCATGGTGGAGATTTGATCAATACAGGATAATATAATATAATATAGCTATTTATTATTTTTAAGGCTGTTATTATAGAAGCAGGAAATAAATCCAATATGTTTATTTTTCTTGGGATATAACTAAAGCTAAAAAAATCTGCTAATTTTCTTTTCAATAAAGTACTAAGAATTCTTTTAGTAGATCAATCTGCTAAATCAACAGGTAAAAATGTTGATGAGATTAAAGGAAAAAAATAGTATTTAAATTTGAAAAATATTCAAGTTACCATATCCAAGTCAATGTGGAAATCCTTACAGATTTCAACATTAAATCAAATAAGGAGAGTATGTAGCTATGGTTGGACCCGGTGGTTGTAGTATAAGTACCACATTAGGTTTGATTGAATGATTGTGAGATGTGACTGCTAATAAAGTTAAAATTGATGGAATGGATATATAAAAGTGTAACCTTCCTTCCCTGAGGGATTACATTTCGTTGATTGGTCAAATACTTTTTCTATTCAACATGACAATTAGAGGAAATATTGCTTATGGAGGTAAGACTTTTGGAGCCCCTCCAATTCAAGAACAAGCTGCAAATGATGCAAGCATTAAAGATTTTATCATGATTTTGTTTAGTGATCAAGACACTAATATCGGAAATAAAGGATTCGAATTATCTGGAAGTCAGAAGCAATATATTACAATTGTCAGAGTTTTGATCAGTAATCCAAAAATTCTTTTATTGGACGAAGCTAGCTCAGCACTTGACGCTGAAAGTGAGATGGCCGTTCAGAGAGCTTTGGATCAAGTTTCTAAGGGAAAAGTTACAATCCCTATTGCTCACCATTTATCGACTATCCAATATGCTGATAAAACCTAAGTTATTCAATATGGTCAAATGCTCGAGAGTGGAACACGTCAACTATTAAATTTAAATGGGCTGTATACAGAAATGGCCAGTCAACAAATCCTGGATAAATGCCGATAATTTCTAATATTGTATTTATTGAAATACTATTGTTTATATATATATATATATATATATAGATTTTTTATAAAAAGTGTTCAGAAATAAATTACATATAATCAATGTATCTAATTATTTTGTTATATTTTTAGCTGCGTTTGCAGCGATATTTTATTCCTTACAATTTAAATGATTTCATTGAATTATAAAAATATCAAAAAATCTCGTATTGAAAATTAAAACAAAAATCATTAATACCTTGTATTATATATTTTCTCTCTTGAAAATTTCCAGAGAGAATTATTTTTAAGTGATCTAGAATAAAGATTCTCAGTATTAAAATGTATTTGAAATTTAATTTTTTTAAAAAATATTTTAAACGAATGAGGTTCCTATCAAATATATGACTTATAATGGATCTTTTATCATATGCTTGGTTCGTTTTGAAATTTTAAATTAATGAAACAGCTAAAGTAAATCCTAATATATCACAATATAGCAGCTCTTCATAGTCATAAATTTAAAAAAAAAATTTCAGTTGCAATACTCATAAATCATTAGCTAGTTACTAGTATGAGAAAAATCAAAAAATCACCTTCTTTCTGAGGAAAGAACAGATTACCCTTAATTTATTAATAATCAATTCAATACACTTAAAAATACTATTCTTATCTATTGAAATGCCCAAATCATAAATAATTAGTTTGAATATATAGAATAAATATAATAAATATAATAAAAGAGTGTAAAATAAGTAAGAATTAGCGATAGGGTTAGCATTAGTATTTTTCAGTAGTAGGCATTTTGAATTTATCAAAATTTTAAGACATATTATTTACAAGAAGGAGACTCTGATAACCAAACTTTTGTATAAATTTTTAATGGGGCCGGATTAAGAGTTATTTCTCTATAAACCGTCAGAACTAGTTGCTTATATTTGTATTTAGTCGTGCGGAAATTAACGTACATATTTAATATATTTAGATAGAAATCCTCTTAATAAATTATTAATTATTTTTAGTTGATTGAATTAGTAATTTAAATTTTAATAGGAAAAGTGGGATAAGTGACTAACTTGGTGCTATTGATATATTATTTGTGTATCAAATTATTGATTATGACCAGGATCAATTTTAATTCCAAAAAAGTCAAATATTATATATGAGATTGATTTTCTTGCACATATTTTCAATCTCAATATAAATAATACATTAGGAAGCGGTGGTAAAATTGGCAACCAGTTTATGGCTATAGCGACTATAATTTTAAATATTACTAATGATAGTTATAGGCTTCTTCAATGGTTTAACCTTGAATCCGTTGAGCCCCAAATGGATTGTGCTCTTGAATAAAGGAGGTTTTTATTAGAGCTAAGCACGAATAAAAGCTATATTTTTGCAGAATATACTTACCCGTAACTTGCGGGATCCACCCAAGGACACTGCTCCAGAGTTAAGGGTTTTTGTTTGTATTGGGAGTTATTAGGCACAAATAATAACAGTATACTCAAGGGTGGGGATTGCGAATGGTATTATGGAGCATGGAATGGAGTTAGCAGTTTAAGGACTTACTAAGATCCTGGATTGTGTTCTTGTTGAAATTGGTTTATACACACTGTACCTCAACTTTATATTACATGGGATTACACTCAAGCTGGTCGACCAAATTACCTCGGAAGTATTTTGGGGAATTTTTAATAATTGTCTATGGGCTTATGAAGGTATGATAATGATGTTATATGCGACCGAGCATAAGGGAATATTCTTTTATTTATTTTAGAATATTGTCAATTCGGGTCCTGCTATGAGTGATTTTTCACACTTTGGTTATGCTTACAACAATACGGATATAATCTCAATAAGTATTGATGCCTACATCGCCATTATAGCGGTGAGGTTAACTGGAAGCTTAATCAGCTTTTTCCTGATACCCATGGATAAATTGTGCAAATTGGATGGTTCCATATATCCTCAAAAAAGGCCTGATATATCAAGCGATATATTCAAATCTTTAAGACTCTCTTCTACTAATGAATGCTTGTATTGCTCTCAATGTTCTTATCTTCTAATTGGCTCAGTACTCATCAATTCGGCGCTGCCAATGTGGCCATGATTAACCATCGTACTCATTTTTTAATTCCTCTATTTCCTGAATAGCTGACATTGTTGAAGCTACATTATTTGGTATGTTGTTAGACTCACAAAGATGAAATCTTCATACTCATACTAGTTACGTTATCATCCTAATTGGTATTCTATTCACAGTCACTTGAATAGGTGGTTATTTCTTCCAGAAATCATGTGAACGTTACTATGATTTACAGACTCCTGTTTTCAAAAAAACTAATCCTTACAAATATATTAGGATGGGTGATGCTGATTTCAGTCCAGGTATCGATTAGTTTCAATCCTATATGTATATTAAACTATTCACCTTATTTTCTTTTACTGTTTTGCGGATGCAAAAATTGAAATCCTTGCATATTGATTCCTAGGAGCAGTCTTCAACGATCTGAAATACTTAGTCATCTACAATGGTTCTTATAAAAGTATCCAATCCTCCAGTAACTTCCTCGCCTCACGTATATTTCAAGCTTCATCCTCTTACATTGCTCGGTTGATTATCCGCTGGGTTCTCACCGAAATTTTGGTAATTCTAGCCTTCTTTGTTGTTCGCAGTATAACTGAAACAATATGACGGATGCCGATTTTGAAGTCCAAAGGTTCGAGAAGGCAGATATTCAAGCTTAATTATAATGTTTTTAACCAAAGTACTTGAAGATATGATAGTTTATGAATTATAAATTCAAAGTATTGAGATTATTGGATTTGCAGATTTCATTTCATTCTAATATTATACCCGAAAGCTTTATCAATTTAAATACTATCAAATTTTACTAAAAATTTGAAATGAATCTAGTGCTAAACAATATAAATTTTATCAATATTAATTTATAAAAATCATATTAGTTAACTAACTCATTTTGTCAATTATATAAATATTATATCGAATTTAGAATAATTTTAGATGTTAAATATATCAAATCAATGAAGAGTGTTATAGAGTATTAAATTCAAATTAATATTTTTATAATGATATTCATCTCTCGTAATATAATAATTATTGGATTAGATTATATTTATTAACAATAATATATCGAATAGCATAAGTGTACAAACTCTTTTATACTGGATGTATTGAAAATATTAATTAATCAGATAAAATTTATTTTTTTACTATACTAAGAATTTTATACGAAAATATTATTATTATTTTTATATTAATATTCAATTAATTTTAAAAATTGTAATGATTTGAAAAAATAGATATTATTATGAATTCATAAATTTTCATTGAATCATTTACCAATATATATTATATTTTGAATTTTTGAAAATAAGTATCGAACAAATATATTAAAGTTTAACCTAAATCCTAATATTATAATTCAATTTCATAGATAATATTGAAAAACTAATGATTTTTAATAAATATCTCAATATGAAATTTTAGAGCTTAATTGTCAATAAACAAATTAAAGTATGATGTTGTGAAATAAGTCTTAAAATTCAAAAACTGATATTTCAAATTTATGTTATTATTAATATAATCATTTAAAAATTACAATGTAGCATATTTAACAGGATTAAAATTATGAATATAAAAAATTTAAATTGGATATATATATCATTATCTTGTTTTGTCAAAAGAATTTAAAAATTTTTGTATTTTATAATTAACGAAGATCAACTTAAAAATTTGAATACTTTATATTAACCAAAATTTTGATTTTATTATTAAAACTTTATAAATACTTTTTATACCATATTATACCGATCTAACCCAAATTGAAATCAGATACTATTTAGATGAAAACTTATAGAAACTTAATAATTGTTGATACAAAATTGAAAAAATTATTTGGAAAATTTCGGATCTCGACCACGTAGCCATTTGTCGATCAAATCTTTGAACTGAGAGAATGTGAAGGGTTTGCCGATAAAATCATCCATTCCAATCTCTTTGTAATACTCCAAATCGCTCGGAAGTGCATTTGCACTGACCCCGATGATGGTTTGAGATTGATCTTTCATTTTGATCAGTTTGCAGCATTCGTCGCCGTCCATTACTGGCATAAGATGGTCGAGGAGTATGAGGTCGAAGTATTGGATAGGGTGGTCGTTGTACTTGTCCAGTGCTAGTTCACCATTGTCAACAATGACAAAATCCACGTAAGGGATCTTTTTGAGGTATTTGGTGATAATCTTTTGATTGATTTTGTTATCTTCCGCTATCAGTAGTCGATACTTGGGTACTTCTGTAGTGGTTAAGTTAGAAGGCACCTGTGAATCATTGCCATTCGTCGACATTTTGGCGATTTTACGAGGCTGTTCGTTATAATCTGACAACCTTTCAAATCCATTAGCGCCTTTCAACGTTAATGCTGGCGTGCTGCGGGGCATCGACTCTGGCAAATTCTTGGCGAATTTGTTCGGTTCGGAATCAGTTACCACCCCAGATTCGGAATCCGTTTCGCAGATTTGACAGATGTGGGAGTAGTAGATATTTTTGAGGGGGAAGTTCACCGATTTTGACTCGATTATTTCTTCCTCCGATGTGATTTCTTGGGCCATGGGTAAAGTCACTTTGAACCAGCAATTGGTACCTTGTCCCATTTGACTGTTGATGCCGATGCTTCCCTGCATTAAGCCAATTAAAGATTTGCAGATACATAATCCTAAACCACTTCCAACGAATTGTGACCGCGTATTGTCTGCTTGTGTCCATGGGCTAAACAAATTGGGAATGGTTTCGGGAGGAATACCAATACCAGTATCTTCTACACTCGCTTCAATTTCAATCTGATTATTCGCCTCATCGATTTGGTAATTACAAGTGATTGTGATTGAACCCTCTTTAGTAAATTTCACAGCATTCGATGTAAGATTCACCAAAATTTGTAACAGACGCCCGGAATCGCCAATAATTTTGCGCGGGAAATCAGGTTTATGAATAATCATTTTAATACCCTTATTCTCCACCTGAGTTTTAAACATTGCTTCGATATCGTTAAATAAATCGCATAGCGCAAAAGGCTCCGGATTTAGACTCAATTTTTCGGATTCTATCTTTGAAAAGTCTAAAATATCTTGAATGACAATCAACTATACAAAAATATAGTTAATGGAAATGAATTGGGGATAGAGAGTAAATCAAAATACCAATAGTTGAGCGGATCGGTTGATATTGAATAGATTTTCTTTTTGTTCGGCATTCAGTGGAGAATCCATCAATAAAGAAGCTGATCCAATAATACCAAACAACTATATAGAAATTAAGGAATTAATGAATGTGATTTGTAGAGTACATCAACAAATTAACAGTGGAAATTGAAAAATTTATGCAAGAAATAAATAAAGTGGACCTACCGGTGTTCTTATTTCGTGGCTCATTACTGATAAGAAATTAGATTTTAATTTATTCAATTCGCGTTCGTCTTGCAAATCTTGAATATCTATTAAAACCCAAAATTAACACGTTGCACATCGTAGTACAAAGATCGAAATTACCTGTGCAGGTTCCGATCCAATTGATGATACTCGTCTTGCTCTGATCCCAAATGGGCCATACATTCACAGCGTATTGGCGATATGGATTATCTTCTTCCCTCTTGACTTTGGAGGGGTGGTATCGCATTCGGAGACTAAAATTTTTTAGGGGGACTCCTTTCTTTAGGAATGTAAGCCAAGATCAATACAAATCAATGATTGGAATAACTTACTGTGTAAGATTCTTTCCAAGCTTTTAAGTAGAGTCCCAAATCTTGAGGATGACAGCATTCCTAATAAATAGTGAGAAATAAAATTGGTTAAAGTAGTGAGAATCACCTACTGTCCAATTTTCGTCTCCGAAAACTCCGGTGACCTGTTTATATATGTTATTAACATAACAGGTATTTCCCAAACTATCTGTAGCGAACAAACAACACGGAATCGCATCCATCAATGCTGTAGCTCTGTGCAGCACCTGATAAATATCTAAAGGAGTAGTCTGGCTAGGGTGGACGCCGAATAGTATTCTATTCGTCTGAGAGTAGTAAACGAACTTATCATTATCTTTTTTAACAGCTTTGATATTATTATTATTATTATTATTATTTAAGTTGAATTTTAAATTCGGTTCTTGCTCCCAAAACCTATTGTCAATAAAAGATACGCTAAAGTATAGCTCATTAAACCATTTCCAACTCTTCACCTTGACGAATCCCAATTTGATATTTTGATCCAAATGATATTTCACATAGGTAACACTTTCGATATTATTTTCTTTCTCTTCTATTTCGTTAGAGCCTTCTAGCTTAGTAGTAATAAAGTGATTTTGAATGAATAAGCTCAAATTTTGGGACAAAATTTGATCTTTGTGGGTATATCCCAACGATCTCGCCAGTCCAACGTTACAATTAATAATCTTTTGATACTTTTCGGAGCATACAAATATTGGACAGTCTATGGAAGAGCATATTATTTCTGTTAACTCATTAATATCCATATTTTTCAATTTTATATGATCCCAACTTGACTGATTAAATTAGTTTTTTTTAAATTTTATTTTTTATCACTATATTGATAATTTTTTATATATTAAATTTTTAAAAAAAAACTATTAGTTAAAACAATAATGAGAAATTGAAAAAACGATTAAATATTATTAAGAGATGAAGAGAATTATAACCCTATAAATCATACTATATTAAAATTTTTAAGGCTTAAATCGTTTTCATTAATATGCATTAATGATCTTGGGGCAGCGAATTTTTAATAGCAATTGATTTTTAGGAGATTAATAAGGGATTGATTGGTAGAAATTGGTATGAGTAGTTCTCATATTCTATAGATTTGAAAATCACCCAATGAAATATATGTAATGGACACCTGGTTTTAGGAGTGAAACTTTGAATGGTGGGATAGTTGTTACATATTACCCAATTTGGAAATAATGAGTCACAGATTCCAAGCGATTTGAGGAAATTTTTTCCAGTTTTTAGGTTGATTTGATTAGCTTTTTTTCTTTTTCTAAATAGGGTAATGATATGTGATTAAATTTTTAAACCAAAATTACATTATATTTATTTGTTGAGCTAATGTATTTTTTTATTGTAGGATGGTTAAATAAAATACAAATTAATGATTATTTTTTTATAAAATGAACTCTTCATAATTTTTGAGGTCATATTATAGTTGGATGCATATCCTTAACATTTTCTATTTAACTATATCAATGCCCACAAATTTGCTTAAATTTCTCATGAATTTATTGAATTTATTAAGAAATTTTGTAAATTCAAAATGATTGGAAAATTATGTCATTGTTGAATTTTTAATTGGGTATTAACTAAATTTTGGAAAATAATATTTCAATGTTAATTCTTAATAATTGCCAAACTTATTAAAATTTAATATGTGGTATATCACTTAAATAGTTATTATGGTAATATCAATGATTCTCATATATGAATAATCTTTGCCACCAAACAAAATAAAACAAAATTGTAATTAAACAAGATGCCGTTTTTGAAAAAAGCCTCAATTGGCAATGAAACAAATATATTGGAGATATTTTGCCACTAAAGAGATCAAATCAAAATTAAAAGGTTTTAGGATTATTGTGTTTATAATCTTTGAAATGTGATTTTTCATCAAAATCAGGACTATTGATCAAAATAATATCGATATTTTAACTAATAGATATAAATTAGTTTTTTTTTTCAAGTAATATAAATACATATCATTAGAAATTTTTGAATGTATAATAATTTTATCAATACTCAAATTGAAAGATTCATGCATATTTAATCCAGAATAAATTATTTTCGGAAATATTATCCTTTTTGATTAATTTTCAAATATTAATATTCCTATTGCGAATTTCATTCTTTTGATAATTTAAGTATTTGAAGGGAGAAATATGTTTTTTAACTAATAAAGCTATTTTTGTTAAAACTAGATTACCGAATAAATGATTTATTCAACATTGAATATTTGTATATTGGGTTATATGGAGAGATTAAAGAACATGTTAGGATCAAAATAGTGACATTAAGTTGATATTGATTAATCCAACTAAATCACTTAATATGATTCTATATTTCCGATTATTTTATTTGGTTAAATCAATTAAAAGTCGCGATTAATATATTTCTTAGAATTTAATGCAATATCATAATAGCGGTATAATTCGCACTTATAATTTTTTAATGAATTAGTTTGTCCATTAACTTAAATGCATGTTTATTTGTTACAAGTATTAATTTTAATTCAACCTGGGATATAGTAGAATATGCGTCTATAAGTTAATTTTGGAATTTTAGCAATTTTTAATATTAGTAAACGGTGCAAGAGGACTATATTTTACAGCTTAAAAAATCATTCATTTATTAATTGTTTATATTTATCAATAATAAAATATCAAATCTGACCTTATAGTAAATTTAAATTGTTAAGTATATCAAACTTGAAGAACTAAAAGTTCTGATTAATATTAATTTATTTATTCATTCAAATATCATTTATACCTCATTATTATAATAAATTAGACTAAAAAAATTTGAATATATCTTACTATGATTCAAAAACAATCGTTGTTCTTGTCATAATCCAGAATTAACAACATATATCTTTATATTCACACCTAAATTTCCTTTAGAATATGTAAGGCTGCACAATTCTCCTAATACTCTTATAGCACATAAAACACTCTTTTGCACTATTTATCTTACCATCACCTTATTCTATTCCCTATCATCTACCACTAATTTGTAATAAACTATCTATATCTTAAACCCTTTTAAAATGATACATAATCTAGAATTAATATTACTCTATATTATTAATAATGGAAATTTTTTGCAATTAAAAATAAATAAATATTTTAATATATGATATATAAAAATAAAAAATATAATATAAATTTAATAGTTACTTTTATTATTAATAATTTTTTCCTATACTTTTAACAAACTTTTAACACTT
This sequence comes from Conidiobolus incongruus B7586, assembly GCA_000697335.1. Taxonomy (NCBI): domain Eukaryota; kingdom Fungi; phylum Entomophthoromycota; class Entomophthoromycetes; order Entomophthorales; family Conidiobolaceae; genus Conidiobolus; species Conidiobolus incongruus. The sequence goes on from JNEM01015788.1 coordinate 16,854, forward strand.
AAAAAGCAATTCTTTTTATTAAAGACTAAAATTTAATATTTCACAAATTAATTAAATTTTTTTGTAGAGATTTTTTTTTCTTGTAAGTTAGTTTTTTAATTGCTTAAAATAATTATAATCACATAAGTTATAAATTAAAGAATATACTAGATATAATAGTTTTTCTAGTTTTTTTTAATTATAAAGTTTTTTATAGCTTTAAATTTATATATTTTATAACTATTATATAAAATAATAAAATTTTCAAATTATATTAAGAACACTAATTGAAAATATTTTATTA
>JNEM01015790.1:0-12941 GCA_000697335.1 Conidiobolus incongruus B7586
ATATAGCAAAAAGTTATTAGTAATAAAAGAAATTATTAAATTTAAATTTTATTTTTATCTATTATGTATCAAAATGTTTATTTATTTTTAATTTCTAAAAATTCCTATTATTTAAAATACAAAGTAATATTAATTTTAAAATATTTATATTAAAATTTTATTAAGATTATTCTAATATTACCATTATTACTATAATAATATGACAATTAATATATTTATAATAACCAATATTTAAAATTTGTCAAATATCTTAAATATATTATATTAGGAAAAATTATAGATAAAATTATAAAATTGTTTTAAATCAATATATTTTAATATTAATTAATAATCATGGATAGTTTATATTAGCATATATACCCAATTTCAGAAACTCATAATTGAAAAATTTTTATACCAAATTATGTAATAATTTGATAGATAATCAACTTAATCTATATAATAATTTATTTTGAATATATAAAATCAAAATATTGCCTATACTGGATGAATAAATACTAATAATTTCTTGTAAACGCAAAATTAGGAATATGGATGAATAAAATTAACTATACTTTATTGAGTTATATATCTATAAGGTAAAAGCGAAATAAATATCATATTCTAATTCCTTTGAAATAATTGAATTAAAATCATTTACAGTAATTATATTATTATAGAATATTTAAACTCCATGTAAATAAAGTCAATTGAAGTATTTCTATTTCGTGAAATTAAATTTTTTCAAATTATTAATATAATATTATATGGACATAATAATTGTTATAGAATAATGAATTTGAGTGAACTATTATATTGATATAAACAAATAAATTAATACAAGAAAATATATTTATATAATTATAATGGAAATTTGGAAAAAATATCTAAATAATGCTATGTTTTAAATTATTAACTATAAGTTAGAGTATATTTTTTGATAACTGATATATATAAAATATTTTTTAGTATTATCAATGAATCTTATTATACAAAATATATAATTGGTTATCCAAATTTTTACCAATATTAATAACCTCTAATCCAGATTAAATATATTAAAACAGCTATAAGGATCAAATGATCAAATATTTAATTTACTTTGTAATTTATCATATCTATTAATCAAATATATATAATGCATTAAAAATAGGTATTTTTTAATACTTTGAATATTATATTAGATAACTGATTTCTAATTTTTGATTATAGTATAATTTTATTGAATATCTAAAAATTTATCAAAAATAATATAGTCTATAAATATTTATCTAAATATATTAAATATAAGTTTTTTATATATATTAAAAATAGTAACAAACACATTAAATTTTTCAATTTAAAATGTAAAAAAAAATCTAAAAGAAATTCTGAGATATAAATCTAACTGAACTTAAATAGAAAAAAATATATATTTAAATATTGACTCTGAAGGATAAAGTTAATAAATTTTGATAATAACAAAATAAAGCTGGCGAAATATAAGTGAATTTTTTATCAAGTACATGTAAATTAATAATTAATTAAAATCGGTATTTGAATTTTATTTCATTATAATATATGCTCAAAATGACTTATTTCGAGATAGTAATCAATTTGATTTTATAGTCTATAAATATTTAATAATGAATAGAAAATAAGGATGAAACTGGTGAAATAGTTTCAAAATATATATTACCAAATTTTTGGATTTACCATAATTTCAAAGTACTGATACATATTTTATTTTCAAGAAATATCATATAATGAACCATTTCAAAGTGGATATAATTTGAATTGATATTATCAAAACTCAACTACCAATATTAAAATATTAAATGTATAAAATTTTAAAGTCAAAAACCTAAATAATTCGAATATAATCTCAATGATTAATATTTAAAAACCATACTTGGATAATATATATTGCAATTTCAGGTTTTATGATTGAAATTTAATTAAACCTTTTAAGCTCTGACAAAATCTGGTTCAATAGAGTTAAGGCACAAATCCATATTGGATATATACAATCACCATGATCAAATATATGACTTTTTGAGATTTCAATTCAGTTGAAAACATTTAAATTTAAAAACTATAAAGAAAATGATATTAATGAATAAAGTAATTGATAATAATTAAATCTCAATATTAGTGATATATAATTGGGTTGAAAAATTTATAAATTTTTATTACGATTCAAAAATATAAACTACATATTATGTTTATATTCATTCGATTTATTATTATTTTTGAATGATGTACTCATAAAATACTATATTCTAAGCATATAAATATAATATAAATTTAATTATTCATATAATTTTTCTTATATCTATTAATAGAAGAAAATTATCATATTTTTATAAAATTATTTTATAACTAAATAGTGGTTCAAAATTGGTTGTAAATTTTTGCAAATTTCCTAATAATTATAATAATTGAATATTTTATTTATCAAATATCTCGCGGTTACTTTCAGTATGTTATTTATTAATGTAATTCTTTTATTTTGAATTGAGATATTTTATAACTTATTATGTATGCATTATAATATCAATAAAAACATATTAATATCAAATTGGATATTGGAGTAAAAAAATGATGTGTCTATATATTTATTCCAATGTTTTGAAATGTTTATATATTTTATCTTACTGAGATGTCAATTTTTGATCTTGAAGATGATTACATTTTATATCAGATTTCAATACAATTTTTCAATTTAACTTTATAAATCAGAAAAAAATAGTTATTAAATAAAAATATATCAGATAGTATATTGAATCTAACATTCACTTTACACATTAAAATAATATGTTTAAAAGTTATTAGCCCAGCTATCATGAAATAAGAAAATATTTTTTTGTTCATAATTAAAAGTGATAAAAAATTGTTTATTAGGTAAATATTTTGATTAAATATATTATTGTTTTAATTTGAAAGAGAAAATATATAAAATTATGTCAATTGATATTTGATACTTAATAAAAAATAATACTTAAAGAAATTTTTATATATACTGTAGTTTCAAATCAAATTTCATCAAATTTTAAATGGTAGTATGCTTAATCATATTGATTGTAGGCCATTTTTACGAATAATGAATTAACATTAGGATATTTGATATAAAAATATTATTAGATTTTAAGAAAAAATTTAAATTGGTTATGTAGCAAGAATCTGGTTAATTTAAATGATTACATAAAATTTAAATTAAACAGTTAAATGAGATATACTGCAAGGGAAAATTTTTAATGCGAATACAAATATTACAAACCGTAGCAACATATTTAATTTTCTATAGTTCAAGAAGCAAAATAAGTAAAATTAAAATTAATTGAATTTCAATTAAGTTCAATTGCTAAAATTTAAATTGTAATAAATTAGTGTTTAAAAAATAAATAACAGATTATTGATATATTAATATATGGAAAGTAATAAATAATATAGTAGGAGTTGAATAAGTATTAATGTGTAAACGTTAGAGATTTTAAGCATGATATGGTTTCAAATATTAATGATATCTGTGGCCATGACCTTTGTATGGACCATGTTTACCATATTTACCATGTTTTCCTTTCTTTCCATAATGACGATGTGGCTTGGGATATTTTTCTTCGTCGCCACTATCACCACCGTCATCACCATCATCACCATCATCATCATCATCATCATCATCATCATCATCATCACCATCATCATCACCAAGTTCAACTTCAATTTCTGCAATTTCCTCACCATTGCTATCAACTTCAACATCAGCCACATCATTACCATCCAAGAGGTCAGCATCTACATCTAAAGTAGCATCATCTTCTTTTTGAGAGTGGTGGTCATCTTTGTGAGGCTTGGAGTCATCACCGCCAAGGAGACCGCCAAGAAGACCGTCAAGATCTAAGACGTCTTCCAAGAGTCCATCACTATCGTCCGAATGATCCAAATCAAGAACATTATCAAGAAGTTCTCCAACTTCTCCTAAGAGTCCATCACCTTTCTTATTGTCTCCATGATCTTCGCTCAGTACATCAACATCAGCTTCGACTAACTCATTCTTCTGGTTAGTTGCACGACGCATCAAACCATTTTGGTGGGTAACAGGTTTTGCAACCAAAGAAGCGACTAATAAGGATAAAATAGTAGCAGTGCGCATGATAAATAATTAGTTAATAAATAAATAAATTGGATGATAATTATAACATCTATCTTTGCAATCGTTTATATATAGAACTAACCCCATAAAGAAGAAATGGAATTAATTGAAAATCCTCAAAAAAATTTTAATATCCGATATCAATTTTCAAAATTTAATTGGAGATATGTAATTTCGATTCAAAATAGCCTATCACTACCTTATTTTTTTCAATTATTCGTAATTTGAAATTTTTATCACTTTTTATATTGAACTTGTCAGTTCATTAATGATTGTAATTTTGGACATATAATTATTTTTGGATTTAATTTGAATAATATACTTTTATTGATTGTTTAATTGTTTGCCAATATTATATACATTATCCACATAATATAAAATATCTAATATATTATTATATTCTGTATTAATAAATTAGTATCAATTTAACAATTACTAATTATAAATTAACCCGCTTTTCCAATTCATTATTCCAAAAAAAATTTAACGGTTAGTAATTTTTGAATATTTTAAAATTCCATTAAAAAAATTTTACGATGATCTTCTCTTTATTTACTTATTCTAAATATTTGCTATTTTTCTATTGGATTAATATTCGGAATTTGGGGTTATTAACGGTTCTTTTTGTATTTATGAGTATAGTTAGCAATATTTGATTGGGAAATTAGGAATTTTTAAATTAATATCAATTTTTAGAATAAAACCTAAGATGAAAAAATAGATTTTTGGAATTAATGATAAGTTGCAATAATATAATATTATCATGATAAACAACTATGAACAAATTATTATTATTAATGAATTATCATATAGTTTTATAACCATTGATTATTATGGTAGAAATAATTCTAATGTTTGTTGAAAATAAATGAAAATCAATGCAAAATGATAAGATAATAAATAATAGAATAATATAAATATTAAAAGAATGAAAAAAATTAATGATTGAGATATTTGAATTAAATATAATAATATATTGGTAATGCAATGGCGGGGAATCGAACCCCGGTCTACCGCGTGGCAGGCGGTAATTATACCACTAAACCACCATTGCTTAATCCCTGAGGTATTCTCTGCTATTCTATCAACGATATTCTTTTATTAGCATTAACAATCCTTACAATATTTTATAAATTTATTATCTATACATTCTATTTTATCTTTTTTGATATCATTAATTTTACTTTGCATTCATATAAATTATTTTTAATATTACTTGATAATCTTGTCTTTAAAAATCCCATAAATTTCTTTAACCCTTAATTTAAGCTTAATTTAATTTTAAATTACGTTATCACTTTACACAATATATTATAACAATATTACATTTATTATATATTAATTTTATTAAATTAAAAATATAGTATATATAAACTACCATAAAATATGAGTGAAACTATTCATAATTTTCAACAATTAAGTGAAGAGTATATCGAGCTCCCTTCCTCAAAAATTCCTATTCGTGTTTATCAATCTTTAAAAACTGGCTTTCGTGTTATTTTAGTCGATAAGCCGGGTTCTTGCTGTTTCGGCACCATCGTGGTTCCCACGTTGTGTAGTGATGATTCCGGGTTGCCCCACACTCTTGAACATTTGATATTTTGCGGGAGTAAGCACTACCCCAATAGAGGGTACTTAGAAGCTGCGAGTGTGAGGTGTTTGAGTAATGGTACGAACGCTTGGACCGACAATGATCATACCGCTTACACGATATCTACGGCGGGATACGAGGGGATGGCTTACGCTTTACCCGTGTTTTTGGACCACGTCATCAACCCCACTCTCCACGACCGCGACTTCGTCACCGAAGTGTACCACATCGACGGCGAGGGTAAACAGAAGGGTGTGGTATTCAGCGAAATGGTCAGTCGTGAAACCAGCCAAGAGGATTTGTTGTACCGCTTCTTGAACAAGCGTCTCTACCGCGACACTACCACCTACAGCAAAGAGTGTGGTGGTCTAACTCCTGATATTGCCAAATTGACTAATGAAAGAATTAAAAAGTACCACTCCGAATTCTACACTCTCAAAAATTCCACAGCAATTTTAGTGGGTAACAATATTGACGCCAATTTGATCCTCCAGCAGTTGGATCAGTGTCCCACTTTCCAAAATGCCGCAAGCTCCGTGGATTTACAGCATCGTCAAGAGTTTCCAGATCCTAAAATTTCCCCTCCACTTTCAGAATCTCATATCGTCAATTTCCCTGCTGACGATGACGGTAGCATTGGGTCCGTAGGATTCTCGTGGTATGGACCTTACCATCACGAGATGGAGACGAGATTGGCTTTGAACTTATTGTTGAATTACTTGACTTACGATGTAAGTAGTCCTCTCCAGCAAGCCTTCGTTGCTATTGATCACCCTTGGGCCACTGAAGTTTACTATGATGTGAGCTCAGGCCCTAGAACCAGCTTAATGTTACAGTTTACAGGTGTTCCTTACGAAAATGACAACTCCAACGAGGACCAAGAGCCCGAAGAAGATGGCGACGAAGACGAAGACGAAGATTCAGGCCCTGTACCAGAAGAATTGAAGCATCTTTTCGAGCCCGGCTTCTTCAAAGCCAAATTTTTGCAAGTGCTTAAAGACTCTTTAGACAATTTGAACCACGACGAACTGAAAGCTTCCATCGAGCACTATCAACTCGAAATCCTGAGAAGTTGGGAGAAGAATCCCGACAGTAATACCACTTCCCTCCTGATTCCCTTGCTGGTTGCTGATCGATTCACTGATTTGCCATTGTCCCAAACTCTGCCCAATGCCGTCAAGAGCTTCAAGATCCTTGGTGAATTGGTTAACAAGCCTCTTGAGTTTTGGAAGCAATTGGGTTACGACTGGTTATTAAACAGTCCCTGCGCCAATGTACTTGCCGTTCCCGACTCCGAACTCGGACCCAAATTGGAAGCGGAGAGGGTACAACGCCAGCAGGAAACCATCAAGGAGTTGGGTCAGGACCGACTCAAGGAAATCGCCAAAGAGTTGGAGGATATTATCGAGCAGAACAAGGTCAAGATTTCCCCCGAAGATATTGATAATTTGCCACCAAAGCCCAGTATTGCCAACTTGAGTAAAATCAATATTTCGCAGGATTTAATTCCACTTAAGACTGGTGACTCTTGGCCCTTCCCTAACCTTCAAATTGTCGGCACTGCTACCGAGTTTGTTACTTTACGTTTAGGTATGTCCACAAAAGAAATTCCCACAGATTTGTACGATTATTTGGTTGTTTTCTTCGCTTTGTTGTACGAGACTGAAGTTCGAGTACCCGGTGAAGCTCCTATGACTTACCAACAAGTCATCAACAAGACCAAATCCCTAATGGAATCTACTTCCAACACAATGGGCCAAAGTGGCGATCTCCTTGTAGCTGGCTGGATTCCGGACCTCCTATTCCTCACTTGTACTGGCGAACCACAAAAGTTGGAACCCATGCTTGAATGGATGTTTACTATGTTACAATTCACTCATTTCACCGAGGATCGCGTACTTAACGTGAGTAAAGTGCTACTCAGCGACATCGACGATTCCTTGCGATGGGGCTTCACCCTAGCTTCCAGATTGATCGATGTCGTATTCAACGATCGTCACCAGAACAAGTCCAATTCTATGGCCAAGGCCCTCAATTTCGTCAATCAGAAGAAGTTTTTGAAGGGCTTGATTTCGACCTTAAGTGGAAGCGACGCAGATGCTAAGAGTCAAATCCTTGCCAAATTAGATATCATTCGCGATAGTTTGTTCAAGAAGGACATGATTTCGGGTCCTGTGCAACTCGGAATTCCCGAAGGCAAATGGACTAACGATTACTTAATCCAAATTTTGCAGAGCTCTTGGAATAAGGTTTACACTAAATTGGTTCAAAGCAACAAGAATGTCGCAAGCGCTAATATTAGTAAGGAACCCACCGGTTTTCCAGCACCTAGAGCTCCTTTCCAATCTCCTGGACAGTTGAGTCACCCTAGACACTTTTACTTGCCTTTGGCTACTTTGACGTCCTCGTATGCTCTCACCATCATGCCTTGCGATACCTACGCCTACGGTAACGATTTGACCAATCCCAACCACTTGACAACCATGGCCCTGAATGTCTTATGTAAACTCATCTCTCAGATGGAAGGCCCCCTTAGTGAACTCATTCGCGGCAAGGGCTACGCCTACGGTGCCTCCCTATCCCTCTACGGCTGGTCGGGTGCACTCGTCTATCAGGTATGGAAGTCTGTCGATCCCGCAAACTCTCTCAAAGTATTTTGGGACTTTTTATACCAGATGAAAGATATGGACTACTTCAACAAGGTTGTGAACCAATTCCAATTAGATCAAACTAAGTCCGCTATGATTTACAGCGCTTCTTATAAGCAGGATACCAGTAATCGTATTATTTACGGAGCGTTGACTAATTCTTTCCAAGTAAGTATTCCCATCATTGATGAATTTATATATTTTGACTAATCGGTTATTAGGGATATGAATCTTACCAACAATATACTCAATTTTACAATTCAAATCTCGAAAAGGTTACCATCCAACATGTGAGAGAGGTGTTTGAGAAGTACTTGTTACCCATGGCCCAAGCTGACCAATTCCAAACTCTCATTCTCACTCCTGCAGACTCTAAGGATGGTGAAGGACTTTTGGACAGCTTGAAGGAGGCTAGTGCAATTGCAGGTACTAAGATTATGGTGGACAAGATTGAATTAGGAGATCTTGTCAATTTTTATTAGTTTTCAATTGAGTTGTTTAATAAATATTTTTGGATTAATATTATTGATTATTAATTTAATTTAATTAATTTTTATACAATTTATATAAATATTAAAAAGAAAATAAATCTTTTGAATACTCATTATTTGAATTAATGCTTATTTAAAATTTTTTATTTTTAAAGGTTTATATTATAATTTTTTCAATTTTTGAAATTTATATTTAAAATTACTAAAATATTTTAAAAAAAATGGAATTTGTAGTTTTTATAATTATAATGAGATATCATTAATCAAATTGGATAATAACTTAATTATTAGATATAGTTTTACTAATAATACTATTAATTATTTTTTTTCTAAATATATTTGATTAAATGATTAATTTAATAATTTTACAATTTAAATAATTAAAGTCAAAATTAATTCAGATAATAAATTAATAAAATAATAATAATTTTAATATTGAATTAAAAATATTAAATTTTAAAATTAATATTTAATTTATTATAAGTATTAAATAGAAATTTTTAAAGTGATTAAAATAAAATATAATGCTTATTTATTCAATAAATATTTCATAAGTTGATAATTGTTTATTGATTAATGTTGTATAATAAAATAAATTTAGGATTGGTATAGATATAAATAATTATTAGGTATACAGATATAGCAAATTATAATGAGGCGGTATTTAATATTTATCTCAAATTTCAATTGTATGCTAAATCAATTACAATTTCAATATTTAATGTTAATATATATAATTAATCAAAATAGATATTTATTTGAATTTCAAATACTAAATCATTAATATAACCATACTCTCTATATTATATTGTGACCGATAGATAGTCTAATTAAATATAAAATATTATATCTTTGATTCATAGTTAACTTTCAGTTAAAATCCTTAAATTCATCTAGCAGATTCAATTATACTAAAAATTCATTAATTATTCTTAGATTTTGAAAACTATGGCTAATATAATATAGTAATGATATTCAATTGTTAGTATTCATTTCAATTTAATTCATAATGATATTGCTAATTATTATAAGCTGTTTTTGTGGCATCATACTTAGATTAACCTATTATTCAATAATTGGAATATTAATTGGTTTGATAATGGTGATTAGATTAGTCAAAACAATTAAACCAATTTAAAATTTATTATAATACCAAACACTATCAAATTCAAAATTATTATCTTATATTTGAAAAAATAAGGAATTTTTTAATTTCTGATTTTTTAAATATAATATTAGTTTTGAAAATATATATATATAATAAATAATAAATTATATAGTTTTAAATTTTATATATATAATAATTTTTTTAATTAAAAAATCAATTTATAAGAATATTAGTAATAAAACTAATATAAGATAAAGAAAAACTTAATATAAAGTAATGTGATATGGGAATATGGTAATATAATATAGAAATATAAAAAAAGTCTAATTAAGATTTTATAAATAATAAGTTTTAATATATTAGGTTATATATTAAATAATACCATTATATTATAATATTAATTAAATATAAATTTAATTTTAAAAATAATATAAAAAAAATAACAAAGTTTTTTTAAATATTCTACTATAATATCTGTCTCTTATACACATCTTGATATATTGACAATGAAATACTTTATATTTTAATAAATTTAAGGAATATAATATATTGAATATTGATTAAATAAAATGAAAAAAAAAAAGATTATTTGTTATGATTATTTTAAAATGCTTAAATTTTAATAAATTCTTATTTATGATTATATATGACTAAATTATTTAAATTATTATATATCCAATCTTTATAACTAGTGAATTAAGCTAATATAATAAATTCGATGTGTTTTAAATATTGAAATACCATATAATAAATTATCTAATTCAATATTTCTTGTAATCTATCAAAATGATTAACTAATTTATTTAATTTAAAATTGGTATTAATAATTCCTATTTTATATATTTTTTTCATTTATTGAATATGATTTTAAAAAAGATTATTTAATCTGGTATAATTACTTTCTTAAATGAATATTCGCAAACTGGTAATACATTTTGGTCATTAATATGATATGATGCATACTTTAATTATTATGAGTTGTTTAATCAACATAAACCTCGCTACTTTACTCAACAGTCAACCCCATCTTTAGGGTAGAGGACTAAATAACATGATTAAATCATGATGTTTTCCAGTCCTGAAGCCGATATCAACTACTGATTGAATTTTAAATTTAAGAGCTTAATATGAGGAATCTAATTAAACTAATACTAGTAATAAATCGAAGAATTTTATAATTTTCAATTTATTATCAATTAAAATAAAAAAAATTTATATGTAAAATTACTTTAATTAATATTATTAATAAATTTTTTTTTTAAATTTTAGAAATTAATAATTATTAGGGATATGATATTAATAATAAAAACTACGGATAATTTTATAATTAAATTGAAAATTTTGAATATTATTAGATATTCAACAATTTTTTTTAAATTTTAGTTATAACTTATTATTAAGTGTTGGATACTGGTAAGTGATTAGGTACTTAATTATCAATGAAAGTTAAATTCATTATTTATTTATTTTTTGATGATAAAATTTTTAATCAAATATGAATATTCTCAATAAACTTTTATTTAATTATAATTTAAAACAAATATATATATATATATATATATATATATAATTTAATAATAAAAATAATAAGAGTTTTTTTCTTAATAAGGTAAATCAATGCATACTTAAGAAACTTGTATAGAAGCTTATTTAATTTGGTCTAAATATTAATTTTTATCTTAAATTTATATTGAAAATATTTTAGTAGAATTTAAAATAATTAAAAAATAATTTGAGTTATCGCCAAGATCTAATGCTTTAGTAATTAATAATCATATGGTTGAAAAGGTGTTATATAAATAACGTCGTTAGTCAAATGCTTGGTGTAACAGGTTATGTTAACATCACTAATTGTGACAAATTTGACTTTTTGGATTAATAAGTTGGATGGAGTTTTGGATACTAAATAGATAATACTATTTTTATATATTTTATTCTTTGTTGAATACTCAGTACTGTCAAATAATATAAAATATAATGAAAAAATACAATATAATACTAATATTTAACAATAACAATAACAATAACAATAATAGTAATAATAATAATATTATTATTATTATCGTCTAATACTAAAAATCAATCTTATAATTTTTAATAATAAAAATTAAACTAAAAATCTTTAGTTTTAGCCCAAGAAATCAATTTAACATCAAAAAAAAATTTATATATTAAAATTAAATTTGTCAAGTATATTATTAACAAGTTAGGTTCTTATTTAATAATTTCTAATTAAGGAAATTATCATCCTAATTAAGGAGTAATATTAAGAATTTTTACAAAATTAAAAAACAATAATTTTTTAAATTAAAACAAAAATTTTTAAGATATAAAAAAAAAATAATTGTGGTATTATAATACATTGATAAATGAAAGAATCACTATTAAAGAAATATATATTTATTTAAATTAATTCATTTCCGGGTATAATTTCCATTTTAGATCATTAAATAATTATATATTCATATTTTATAATATTTATTCAATGTGAATATTATAAAAATAATTTTAAAATAAAATTAATTTAGTATTAAAAAAAATTAAGATTAAATAAAAATAAAATTATTTTATTTTTTTTATAACTTTTAATTATTTTTATTTAAAAAAAATATTGTCAATGATTATGATGATAATGATAATGGTGATGATGATGATGATCTAAAGAGATAATGATCAATTCATTAATATATTAAATTATATGTGAAAGGAGTAAAAAAAATCTTTTCTAATTCCAATTTATTATTTTGATTTTTATTATTGCTATTACCATAGAATCAAAGAAATGGGAAATTTTTTAATTTCTGATTTTTCAAACATATTATTAGTTTCAAATAAGCAAATATATACAAAACAAATAGGAAAATAAATAGTTTTGAATTATATATATATATATATATATAATAATTTTTTTGATTAAAAAATGAATTTTTTAAAATTAGTTGTTTAATTTAATCATGCTTAAACCAAATAGTGACCATCAAAAGTCTTTTAT
>JNEM01015791.1:0-32962 GCA_000697335.1 Conidiobolus incongruus B7586
AATATATTTTAATTAAAATTAATATTAAACTTTCTTTAATAAAAATATTTTAAAATATTATCTTTAATTTGATTTCCAGCAATATATTATTAAATACAATATTGGTCAAAAATTTCAAATTAATTATATTAATAATTCTGTAATTAATATTAATAAATATAGGTTATTTATTTGAGTATATTCATCAAGTTATAATTTATCCTATTATAATTACTTTAAATAATCAAAATATAAAATCATAAGAAAAAACACTTTATAAATTAATTATATTTAATAAATTTTCAAATTTTAATCATTATAATGAACTATATTTTAAATGTTAGAAGTTTATCAAAAAATTTAGAAAAAGTTATTAATACTAAAATAGTAAATAAACTCTATATTAAAAATTTATTTTATTTACTTATCAATATACAAGTCTAATAATCAGAAAATTTCAAATTCAATATAGTTAAAAATATTGATTTAAAATTGGAAAAATTTATACCGAATATACAACTTATATTTTTTTATATTTTTGATAAGTTCCTGAAATTAAAAAAATCATCGTTTCTATTGAAAACCAAGTTTCAATATTATATAAATCAATTTAATATATCATTAGGAACTATTACCAATAAATATATTTTTTAATTAATTATAATAATTATGATTTTATATGGTGTAATCTAGTAAGTATATTGAATATTATGCCTTTTTTAACCTACACTATAGAGTTTTTTTATAAATTAAATTTTTAAGCTATTAAAACTATTATATAATTAATAAATAATTTTTTGTATATTACAAATATTTATTAAAAATTATTTATTTATCAAAAACAATATAATATATACTATCGATTAATTTACCTTAAGGGATTTGATTTAAAAAATCATTTAATATGATAATTAATTGGAATAATTCATATTCTGTTAATTATAGAATATTGATTCATAAAATAATACAAAGAGTATTGATATAGTATAAAATATTATAATACTTTATTTAATTTAAAATAGATATTATTTTATATGGATTAAAATTCTATCAATAATATTATTATTATTTAAAGAATTTTAATTTAATTATCTTTTTAATAGGTTTTAATTAATTATATCTTTATTATTTCATTTTCAAACTTTTAAATTTTAATATATATTTTTATATTTTTATTAATTATTCCAATTATGAACATTAATAATTATTACTTATATACCTATATAATAAGTATTATAGAGTTTTGATTAATTTTCCAAATAAGATAATATGATATATTTTAATATATTTTTTTATTTTATTAATAGATAGATAAATAACAATGAAAATTAGTCTTATAGAATTTAGTTTAAATTTAATCAGGTCCAGGTAGTTATTTAATAATATATCCTATAATAAGTGATAGTATTTGATAAAAATTTATATTCATAAATTGTATGCATATTTTGAGTAACTTTAAAAAAACTATGGTCAAGCTTGAATGATATAAAAATAAAAAACTTTAGGTGATCGATATATAATTCAATCATGATTAAACTATATTTAAAAAGAATATATTTTAATTCTCTTATACACTTCATATATAACTAATCTCTCAAATATTAAAATATAGTTAAATAAATAAATAAAAATTGCTATTTTTGTTTTTAAAACCTAATGATTATAAAATTAATTAAATTAGTATCTTATTCTTTGTATATTACCTTTATATAGTGTATTTATTAATTTAATAAAAGTAATATTATAATATCTCTGTTTTAGCTAGTGTTCAGACCTTAACAATAAAATATATAATTTCAAACAATACTTGAACTAGTTTTAATTATTTCAGAACCTATATTAACTCTTTATTAGCCGTTACAAAATAATTTTTAAAGTTTAAAATTCATAAGCTTTAGTTTATAATAGAAATTTTTTACCTAAAATTTTATATCATTCCTTTATATTATTAAACTTAAATAGTTACGATTTTCAATAAAATTAAAGTTACTTAACTCATATACTTTACTAAAATACTCTAGTTTTTTTAGCAATAACAAAGTTTTAAACATTATTTTAATAAATTTTATATTTTAATTTTTTTATATTCAATAATTTATTTATAAGAATACTTCTAAATATTGAATGAAGTTATCTAAAGATTTTTTATTGAAAGAAATTTATTTCAAATTATTGCTAGTTAATTCAAATAATTTTTGAAAATATTATAATACATTTTTGAAAATATTAATATTTTAAAATATAATATTAATAATCATAATATTATTCAGTAATTTGGTAATTTTTTAAAAAACTTAATATATATGATAAAGTTAATATTTAACATACAATTATTTATATTAACTTCAAATTCTAATATTTTTTTCAAAATAATTATTTATTCCATTATAATAAAATTTCAAAGGAGCTTTTTATATTTACTTTATAATAGATTACTTTTATGCGATTTTTTTCTGATAATATATCTTATATTTTATTATATCAAAGAATATATACAACTCTTAACCAAGCTAAAAGCTTATATTACTTTGATATAAAATGATTTTATTTATAGTTTTTATAAAAATAGTCATAAACTAATTATATATAATATTGTTTATTAATTAAAACCCAAATTATAACCTTTGTCTCTAAAATAATAATGCTATTATTTAATAAAAAATATTAAAATAAATGATATTTTTCAATATAATAATTACAAAATTTAAAATTAATAAAATCATAATAATATTAATAGAATTATTATAATAATTTAAGGAAAATAAATAAAACAATATTAAATAATTTAAATAACTATATATAAATATATAATAAATTAATTAAGATAATAATATATAATGAAAAAAAATAATAAAGCTATTATTTTTTAATATTATATTAATCTTATTCTTAGAAATTAAAATATGCCTTTAATAGAAAATAACTAAATATAAAATTTATTTATTAATTTCTTTTATTAATTAATAGTTAATAAATTCAAATATTTATATTAATATTATAAAAATTATAATATTTTAAAAAACCAAAATATAAATACCAAACTTTTAAGATATTCTTAATATAACAAAATATTTTATATAAATTAATATTTATATTTTCAGAATTATCATCAATACTCAATTTTTATATAATTTAATATATCTGTATTTGGCTATAATAATTTAATAAAAAGATTTAAAAAAATCATTATCTGGAAAATTTTTTAATTAAAGTTTATATTTAAAAGTATATTAAGAAATAATATTTGTTTATTAAAAATATCAAATTTTCAAAGTACATATCAATTATTATTTGGAAAAATATAAAATTATAAATATTATATTATAAAAATTTATTTATCTTAAATTTTTTATAATATTTTAGTTTAATTTTTTTGAAATAAATTATAATATAGATTAGTCTCAAATTTTATTATATATTATTTTTAATTATATGGTTAAAGGTTTATATAAATATTAAAATAAATTCATATATCAATTTTAAAATAATAACATTTTGAAATATTTCACTTTATAATAAAAAAATATAATAAATAAAATATTAAAATTAAAATTTTAATAAATTTGAATAATTAAGTTTTATTAAAAAAAGCTTATTATAAAAATAGTTTATTCAAAATTTGTAATATATATTATTATATTTTAGAAGACTATAATATTCAAGTATCAAATATGTAAATATCTTCAAGGTTGCAAGTTTTTTATTAAATATCCAATTCACTCTATTATCATTAAAATATAAGTTGCACCATATTCATTGATGGGCGTATAATCGTGAGAACCTTTAGAACAAGTATTACTCATTCAATATATTATAAATATAAAATAGAGTTTAGAACCTCGTTCTCCAGGGATCATGGTAATCTAAATATCCCTCAACCGTAGGATTCATAAGAAATAATCACATATTCCACAGATTTATTTGCTTTTATTCTAGATTTACTTAAAATTAAAAAAGAATTTGAAAAATAATTAATTCCTTAATTTCTATAATTGGAAATAAATTTTTTATATTTTAATCAATAAAAAAAGGTTATACTAAAATAATACTAATCGTTAATAATATACAGATTAAATTTTGTAATAAAAAATAAATAGGAATTTGTGTTACAAAACTGTTAATATATAATATATTGAATCTATATAATTAGTATGAAATAATTTCATAGAATATTTGAAATTAAATAATAATTATTATCTACATTATATCCTCTACAAATAGTAATATTAAAGTCATAAAAAATGATATAATTATTAAAATGAAAACTAACAAAAATTATAAAGTAATTCAGCTTGATGAAATAAAATTTATTGATCCTAGAATTATAAAGAATATAATATAATAATTTAATTTATATTATTTTAATATTTTATTAAAATTAAAAATCCAATGTGTTTTCTTTCCAATCTGTGATTAATCTTCTGAATTCTCGATAAATTTCAGTGTTAATGGTTAAAAGTACAAGGGGATCAGTGATAGCGTACCCAAAAACAAATAACATAGAAAAGAAATTGAAATAAACATTTGTCCATGCTTGGCTACTGATCATTATCCAATAAGAGATAAGTAGTGGTAGATAATTAACCGCAATAAAGACGCCTAATATGAGCGATTTAATAATAGCTATACGACTTTGTCTCACAACCTTCTCTCTAATTAAACCAAGATGCTCAACTTTTTTCAATGTAATTTCGCGGACTTTGAACGCGATACTAGTATAACATACCAAGGTCACAATAATCGAAGTCATCCCCATGATGATTTCAGCAGTCAAAGCTCCACGACCTACCACAGTTGCAGGATTGAATAAACATATACTAGCAACATGGTCAACTTCATTTGCGTCCCAGATGGCTACAATGGTTGGTATCATTCCTGAAATAAAAATTAAAATTCCAAATACGGTCCAATAAAAGTAATTTGGAAGATGTTTGTTATATACGATTAATAAACAACGCTGCAAACTTAATAAACCAACCATATAAATCGAGGTATGATAAGTCATACACATTATAATAAGCATTATGGAACATAAAGGTTTCACTGTAACTAATACATCTGTGATTAAGGATATGATTCCTACTAGGATTAATGCGATTGAAGAACCAAAGTCGAGTGAAGCCATAACGAAACCCATGGAAAGATCAATACGACGATTTAATGCGTTCATTCTCCATAGCGTGAAGAGAACTAAAGAACTCATGCATGAACCGATCAATCCCATCACAATTTGAATGGAATTAAATATTACATTCAAAGGATATACGTTTTGCTTAATAGCTACCACATGATCATACCAATCAGCCATTGAAATCTCTAAAAATTATAATTAAAAAGATATTGTTGAAAAAGCTGAACTCGGCATCAATTAACATAATATATATATATATATATATATATATTTGAGATCCATGTGATTATCTGATATTTCTCACCATATTCACTCAACAAATGTAAATAGATTTGATTACTAAACTAGACAAAAATCCAGTAATGAGTTGATTTAAGTATCAAAAAGTGGATTATTAAAAAGTTCAAATCAATTTATCAGGTGGATTTTAATCTTTGAAGAAAAAAAGTTATAGTCACCAAAATTAATCAAAAACTGAAAATGATTAACATGTTAATATTATTGGTATTTAAATATTTTATTATAAAATCAATAATTTAATTTGTAATATCATTGGATTTTCAATCCATTATTATTAATTTTCTATTTAATATTATTATAAATAAAGACTATTCTATTTTATTATATTAATATTATTGTAAAATTAAGAAATATATATATTTATATAATATAAAAATTAAATATACAATCCAGACAAGAAAAAAAATAAAATATCACACAACTTTAAATTAATCACGCAACAATTTTATAATTAGACCTAATATTTATGGAAGAATGATCTCTTTAATAATTTTAATTTGTAAAGAAAAAGTTAAAAGAAAATATAGGTTAATCAAAAGAACTGAGTTAATAAATTGATCCTGATATTCACCAAAATTTAATTAAAAATTTTTCTCATTAAATATGTATAAAAAAGAAATAATGGAAATAATTTTGCAGTTACCTAAATTGAAAATTATAATAAAATAGATTATTTGTAAAGAAAATATATATATATATATATATATATTATTCAATTTATCGAATTTTTAAATAAAATACTATAATTTTAATAATAATAAAATTTATAAAAATAAATATATTAAAAAATTAAAAATTAATAAAAAATTTTAATTAAGGTTTATAAATTACCTTTTCATAATTAATTTTCAAATTTTAATCTTAAAATTAGAATTTATTTGTTACTATACTTGATTAATTACAGGTTTAACACAGATATATTGTTCTCAAAATAATTTTCCACATTAATGTGGATCAAATATATTAATTATTCGATAAATTTTGATCTAAATTTTAAATTATATATTTATTTTATTAAATCAAATATATTTTATATTTCTTAAAAATAATGTTATATAAGGTATATGATAAATATAATAGTCTACCAATCTTTTAAATAGAATTCTATATATTGATTTTTATTTGATAGGTAAATTATATGCAAGTGATATTGTTTTTTCATATCAAACTTTTATTAATATTCTGGTAATCTACCTTTGTACCAAATTTAAATCCCAGGTTTATATAATAAAAATTGAGTGGAAGCAATCCTTTTTAATATTCAATTTGCACACACTATTTGTTGCAAGTAGACAATTTTCAAACTTTTTTTGAAACTGAATTTCTTGAAGATATATAATAAAATGATTTAATTTTGCGGAGGTATATTGGCTATTAACTGTTATTCAAACTTTATAAAAGGCTTTAAACACAATTATAAGCTCGGTAATACAAACCCTTCAAATTTTTTTATCCGCTAGGTTTCAAATTTAAGATGCAGATTTAATAACTGAAATTGCAAATTTAACATATGCTTAAGAAGATCTTACTTTTTTTGATTAGAACTTATTGAAATTATTTTACCGTTTCTTCGAAATTAATTTCAAATTTAGAAGATTGGGATAATATGATTATATAATAATTTGATTTTAATAATATACTGAATTCAATAACCTTATATATTTATATATATTATATTCTTGATAAAGTATGATTGCAACATTTTTAAAGAACTTGTACTCTTCATCCTATATATAAATATATATTTTATATAATTAATTTCTACTTTACAATTTACTTCATATTTCAAATTATATATTAAACTGTTAATTTCTAAAAAAATAAATGATATTGAAGTTTTAATATGATTGTTTATGTGTCATCTGATTTTTAACATTATATTATGAAATATAGTAATATATAGCTAATAATGAATGATGACAGAGTTGTTTCCTTATTCGAATTGAATATATTCTATATATCGGATATTTTATACAGTCATTATTATTTAAAATGCTTATATTTAAATTATAATATATATTTCATTGAAATTTAGAATATAAAAATATAAAAATTTGAATAATTTATGGAATATTTTTGTTTTCAAGTTATAAAACTATAAAATACTCAATTGTTTATAAGATCATATACTTTATTAAAATTTATAAAATTAATTTGATAAATAATAATATAATTCACATTTTAATGATTTTTAATTAATTAAACCAGTAAATATTAACTTTACATTATAATGTATTTAGTCTGCCAATAAAAAGTGTTCAAATTTGATTATTTTTCTATCCTCAAATTCATATCAGAATAGTTGAATGTTAATCAATATCAATTGTTATATGAACTTTATAATTTTTGGTTCATAATTCAATTTGTAATATGGTATAATTGTATTTAACATCAAATTATTTAAATTTTAGATCAAGAGATAATTTTAACATATTTATATTCAAATCATTGTTATTGGTTTGATAATTGACTTCAATGTAATTGGCAAGTATATGCTGATATACTTTATAAACCAAAATCTGAATGCAGTATTAAAGATTGATAGATTATTACCATATTTAAACATTAGAAATTCTTTTTAAAACTATATTAATTTTTTAATTTCTAATACAAAATTATTTATCAAGTTATTTTAGTTTATAAATATGATTGAAGTATAAATATTCTCAAGGTTGATATGAAATTAAATAATCAATTAATTATTGAACTTAAAGTTATATATTTCATTAAAACGAATCTATATCTAGAACTATATTTATAGCATGATTTTGAAATTAATTAACAAAGAATAGATACTTTATATTGTAGAACTATATTCCCATTTTCAAAAATTAGTTTATTTTTAATTTTAATAACCCTCTTTAAATTTAATCCATGGTTTGAAAATTAATAAAATATAGTGTACATGGAAAAATTGTAATAAACTATTAATACAGATCAAAGTTAAAATTAGTTAATTTTTATATTATAAAGTTCAACACTTGTTGTATTTCAAAATTAATCATCTCTTCCAGTTTGATAGCTAAACCAATATTATTTCTATTTTAAGCTGGCTTTGTCAGTCTATAATTGAAGGATACTCTTTGTTCTCTTTGTTTTCTTTATTAGATTTTATCCAAATCCCATATCATTCATTGATTCAATTATTTAAACCTACAGTCCCGATACGTTAAAGAGCAGGATTAATAAATAATTTACTAAATCATATTTTGAGTACTTTTCTAACTATGATCTTTATTTATAAAACTTAATATAAAACACAACACACTTGTAATTTATATTATTTATAGTCTATTTTAGTTTATTTTTAAAAATTATTAAATAACATTTCTAAATATACCGAGAAGTTGATATATAAAAGTTTAACTTGAAATACAGCAAAATAATACATATTAACAAAAACTACTTTTAATATAGTTCTTCTTAGTCATTATTTATAAAGAAGTATATTGCTGAAATATACATTCATCATATTTTCCTTTTATCGACTTTAAAATATGAAAAATTTATTTATAATTGATCTGATCATTGAATCGCTAATTGAATATTTGAAGTTCAGTAATTTTTTTATTAATTATAATAATTATTCTTTAATTAAAGTTGATCACTTAGATTAAAAGTATATAATACTATTTTGTAAAATAGATATCAATTATCAAAGCCCTTGATTCGCTTGTTGCTAGCATTCCAATGAATATTAGTTAATCTCTAAGTTAATAATGCTTTATTTTATAAACTTTTCATCTGCCTCTTAAACTTAAAATGATTAAATCAATTTTAATATTTGGTTTAATATATTCATGAAACACTATAAATAGCCAAGTTCATACTACAGCATTGTTAACTTACTTCCCTCAAAACACTATGGTTAATAAATCAACTAAATATATAAAAGATCCAATTAAATTAACTATATGTGATTATCGATACTCTGAAAGTTGTGGAGGGTGTGGTCAACGTTATCATCATTCAAATTGCATTGAACAAACCGTTAATGGAGTGATCTTTAGAATTGTTCACCTTCAAACTAATGGAAATGTATATATTAGTAAGGTTTTAAAAATTATACTTACACAACACTAATAATTTGTTAGATCCATATATTGAAATTATCGATATTATTAATGAAGATAAATTGGCATTTTTAAATGCTGGATATGAAAAAAATGACATGAACCTCATTCAAAATCAAATAATTGGAAAAGGAAATATTATTAAATGTAAGTTTGGTTAATAAATAAAAAAAGAAATTATTTATAATTCATATAGTCTCATTTCCAAAAAAACCTTTTATTGTAGGAATAACTACTTTTCAGGATTGGTTACAAAGTCAAGCTGTTCTTACTAAAAACACCAATTTCACAAAATTAATTGATAGCAACATTTTGAAAAAGACAGCTGATATTTCATTGATTGTCAAAGTGGAGGATAAGACTGATAAATTATTATGCCACTCTAATTATTTATGTGTCAAGAGTCAATATTTCTTTAACATCCTTGAATCTGATTTTACTGAAAGCGAATCTCGAGAAGTGGATACCAGATGCTCTAAAAAAGCTATGATTCCTATCCTTCAGTTCATTTACACTGGAGAAATTGATGAAAGTTTTTTTTGTTAAATCCAATTATTCCACAATACTTGAAATGTATTCCAAAGTGTGCGAGTATCAAATGGATAGTATCAAAGTAATGCTGCAAACTATTATATTGGCTTATTTGGATCAATCTACCTTGCCCCTATTGATGCAATCAGGGATATTGAATCAACAAGACCCCTTCACTACTTTGGCTTGGAAATTCATACCAAATTTCTTAAATTAATAGCTTTTATCTTTTTCTCAATTATATTAATTATCATTAAATATCATCAGTTGCAAAAGAGTCTTGTATCATATATTATAATTTTTGATTAAGTGATTATAAATTATAACCAAAAAATTGTTTTTGATATAAAATATCTATTATTTTTAAACAAATTGAAATATTACTCTGTATTTTTAATAATGGGAATTTTTTGTGATTGAAAATAAATAAATAATTTAATATATAATATATAAAAATAAATATATAATATATATTTAATAGTTTCTTTTATTATTAATAACTTTTTGCTATACTTTTAGCAAAAATCTAACACCTAAAAAACAGTTCTTTTTATTAAAGACTGAAATTTGATGTTTTACAAACCAATTAAATTTTCCTGTAGAAATTTTCTTTCTTGTAAGCTAGTTTTTTAATTACCTAAAGCAATTATAATCACATAGGTTATAATCTAAAGAATATATTAGATGTGGTAGTTTTTGCCAGTTATTTTTAATTAAAAAGTTTTTTACAACTTTAAATTTATGAATTTTATAATTATCATATAAAATAATAAGTTTTCTTAAATTATATTGAGAACACCAATTAAAAATACTTTTATTTAAAAAAACAATATAAAGTTTATTATTAATTAATTTTCCTTCAGGAAATAAATAAAAATAATATATATTATTATAATTTATTATAATAATTAATATTTGCTTATTAATAAAATGTTTATTTAAAGGGATTTATAGAGAAAGTTAATTTAACTTAATCTAGCATTTTGATTTGTGTTTTAATAAAAGATTATATATAAAGATTTAAGATTTATTAATTGTAATTATTTACTATAAAAGTTTAAGCTTCTAGTAATATTTTAATAGGTTTTATTTAGTAATAACTACTCTAACTTTTTTTAAGCTTTAGTTAAATTATAAGGTACCTATTTTATATTTTTATTTATTAATTTGAGTTTAAACTTTAATATATATAAAATACTTATAAAACTAATATTAAAGTACTTAGATAATTTTTTATTTGAAATAAAAAGGTACTTTTCAATATATTTTTTTATTCTATTAATAATTAAAAAAATAACAGTTAAAGTTAGTTTTTTAGATTTTAACAGGTTTTAGATAGTTTTTTTTAGTTTTAAAATAATTTACCTAGCAATAAATTATTTATTTATATAATATTTTATTACCAAAAACTACTTGTAAATTTTAAATAATTTTAGAGGGTTTATAGTTAAATTTTACTAATACTAAAATAAAAAACTTTTGATGATTACTATTTAATTTAAGTATAATTAAATTAAACAACCAGTTTTAAAAAGTTAATTTTTTAATCAAAAAAATTATTATATATATATATATTAAAAATATATAATTTCCTATTAACTTTGTATATATTTATTTATTTCAAACTAATAATATGTTTGAAGAATCAGAAATTAAAAAATTTCTTATTTCTTCAAATTCAAGGGAATAACAATTAATTTTCTTCAACAGAATAAATAATATTTATTTCAAAGATTGATGAGATAAAACTTCAAGTAATTAATATATATTATATAAAAATTTCACCTCTTTAAATCTTATCAAATATTAAAGGAATAATAATAATAGTTAAAAATAAATTTAATAATATGTATCCAATAATTTGAACTAATATTATTTTGATAATATTCTTAATTTTAATTTGTTTGATGAATAAAATGCTATATAAAAATACTAGACAACTTTTTAAGAAAATACTATATAATAAAGTTTTATTATACCATTATTTTAATAATCAAATAATTTGATACTGTCTAAAAGAAATTACATTTTTATCATAAAAATAAATTATGATATTGATAATAACTTTTGAAATCAATTAGCAATAATATATTATTCACATATCTTCATAATATATAAATCAGAATTTTAATGATTATTGAAATATAAAATTATCATATTTTATCATAAATTATGAATTAGAATTGTTTAAATAAATTCACATATTAAGGATAAACTATGAAAACTTTATAAAATTTTTAAATTATATTACGAAATTAAACTTATTCGTAGCTAATTCAATTAATATCAAAATATTTTTAATAAAAGATATTTGATTTATTCATTAGACCACTATTTCAAAGCTCATTAGCCTTTGTAGAAAGTTAATATATTAATTTGCAAAATAATAATATATAAATTATTCTATATATAGAAGCAAATAACCCAATAATATATATGAATATATGTTGGATTTATTATCAATAATACTAAAATCATAAGTCCATTTTAATATCATACTTTCTAATTAAAATACCAATTATATTTGAGAGTTTAAGTGAATATTAGTGTGGAAATTAAATAGCGATATTTTTTAAATATTTATGTAATGTTTGAAATAAAATTTAGTTTATGGAAATTACATATAAAATATAAAGTAAGGCTTGAAAATAACTTAATAGTAAGTTTTTATATACTTTTATTTCAAAGTTTTTGAAATTTATTCTTGATAATACGTTAACAGTTTTAATATCATCATTTCAATTAATCTGAACTAATCAATTAAAGACAAATAAAATATAAATTAACAAAATATATCTACTTTATATTGATTAGAGAATATCTTTATAGATTTCGGTAATTAATAATGCAAATGTCATATAAATATATTTTGTTTTTTCATTATAACATTGTTATCTTGAGTATTTTACCCACTATATTTTTCAAAATATAGATACAAGTTTTATGTTAATATAGGAATAAAGATATATCTGGAATATAATGATAATTTAAATATATAAAATCATTTACTATGAATGTGAAAGTGATTAATATATTTCTATTATTTATTTGTCTTCATTTGCTTATCATTATTTGAAAAGAAAAATTTCATTTTTGTTGAAAGGATTTGAAACTCCAAATATGATTTATACTCTAAATAAAAATGAAAATAATTGTGATTATATGACATATTATACTACAGCATAATATGATTTGTATATGAGGTATATTTCAATTGAAAATCTGTTATATATACTCCATAAGTTATTATAAAATTTAATTTATATTATTATTTATTTTAATATTATTATATAATTAACCATAGGGAAAAAACTGTTATTAACTATAACAAATGAAATATCAAATTTATGAAATTAATTAGTTAAATAAAGGATTAACCAAAAATTAAAATATTTTAATAATTTAATTAATTTTTAATTTCAAATAAATATTATTGAAAAATATATTAAAAATTGTTAAATATATTTTATGAACTTAATATATTTATTTGAACTTATATTTTATTAAATTTAACTTTGAATAATAAATAACAATTAATAATATCTATGATATATATATTTTTAATATTGAAATTATCTATTTTATCTATAGTTCCTATTTTATAATTAATTGACAATATATCAATTAATAAAAAAAAATCAATAAAAAATAATTTTAAATAATATAATAAATCAATTAAATATATTATAATTTATAAATTATATATATATTATAAATATATTATTTAAAATCCTATTTTTTTTTAATAATTATGGTTTTGGAAATAAGAATTATAATAAATAACTATATATTTTATCTTGATTATTATAAATTTTCTAAAATAAATAAATTTTAAATATATTATAATTTGAATAGTTTATATTTATTTATTATAAACCTTATAATATATTCTTTTATATTATATAATTATCAAGTTAAAATTATATTGCTTTTGAATTTTGGATTTAAAATATTTAAATATATTCAATTTACCATATTTAAAACTTTAAAATTTATAACCTTGATAATTTATTTTTTTTAATATTTTAAATACATATTTCAAAATAAATCATCTGAATTGAAATTTTAGAAATAGAAAATAATTTGTTTAAAGATTAATTATATAAATTTATTAGTTAATATAATTCAATCAACATAATATAAACTATATAAATAATTATATATATAATATTTAATTTTATTTTCAATCAATTATTAAAAATATAAAGTTTATATATTTTTTTATATAATAAATTTTATCTTAAATATTTATATCAGTTAGTTGAAATTTAATCCAATATTAAAACTACTATAATAAAATTACAAATTTATAAAAATAAATATATATATTAAAATTTGATATATTAATACTTTAATCCTATTTTTTAGCATTTCTTTAATATCAAGAAAATAAAGGATTATTATTTTCCTTGTCAGTTTTGAGTTTAAATAATTTAATAAGTGAATTGTATTAAATTAGGATATATTCTATTAAAAGGTAATAAGAACATCAATTGATTATAGGCTAACATAGCCTTAATGATTTAGGAGTAATACTGATTTAATATTCAAAAAGTTTTTTTAATATATAATAATATCATTAAAAAACTTAAACGTTATAAACTGTTAATAAATACTGAATCAATTTTATTTTAGCTATAATCAAACTAGATTCTAACTTATAGAATAAATCAATACTATATTAATTGATAATTAACATTAATACTAAAAATGTATAAATTAAGTTCATTATTTGAAAAAAATAACAGTATATATTATTACATTAAATGTTAATTTTTAATTACCTTTTTGAAGCGTATTGTAATTAATATTAATAAGTAATTAATATTAATAAGTAATTATATATATATATATTATTATATTTAGTTAACTAATTTCTATTCATATAATATACTTATATATTTTAAAAAATAGACAAAAAATATAATATAAATAAATTCATTGAAAATACTTTGACAAAGTTATCCAAATAAATATATAGTATATATTGATAAACTCTATAAACTATCTGGAATTTGAATAAATTATAAATATTTGATGTTTATTAATAATATATATATATATATAATAAAATCACTATATTATATATGGATAATATATAATATACAATTAAATTTATATATTCTTAAATTTTAATATAATATATATGATTATAAAATTAAAACTATAGCAAATTTTCAGTGCCAAGAATAATAATTAGTTTGTATGGAAATTAATCCAATTATTATACTAAGATTAAATCATGTTTCCATATATTTTGTTTGATTATTTAACAAATATCGTAGTGTATTTAAATTTTAACAGTTATTTACAACAAAATTCAGCGCTTTTTACATAACAATTTTGATTACTAGTTCTAAATTATATTTTAATTAACAGATGAAATTTTTATCAAATAATAATTTTTATATTGAAAATCATTTGATTTGAAATAAATCATACATTTTAACAATATTAGAATATTATGATATCAAATTACAATATACCTAAAATATTTAAAATAACAAATATTATAATTTCAATTTTTCACATTAATTTTGAATAAGGATAGAGTATTCAAACTACTCTCTAGATATTGTGCTCCAGATAATATCATAAATTTCCAATTTATTTTATTTAAATTCATATTCCTATATTGTTGCATTTTGATCATCTTTTATGCAATGTTACTATAAATGCTTTATATCATTAAATGCTGATATTTTCAATAGTTTCTGAGTTAAGGTTTAAGGGATTTTATTACAATAGATAGATTATTTACTTCTCGAGAATGACGACCTCAGTTTAATATCTTTATAGAGTGTAAATACTAAAAAATTTATTCTCATATTAAAATTAATTAAAGATAAGTATATAATAGAAATTATAATAGCATGGATAATAATAATAATTGATTTACCAAAAACAATAAAATATTTTAAATTTTTTACAATTCAAAATGTTAACCCATATGAGTTTAAGATAATTTTGATATTGGTAATTATTTGAATAAAATTATTGGTTTATTAATGTCAAAAATAATTACTAATGTTGAAGTTAAAAAAATTATCTAATTTATAGGTATATACTGATATCAAAATAAATAATGGATACAACTTTTTTAGTTCGGATATTGATTTTAGTAAAGTCTTAACTATTAATCGAATATCTTTTAAATCTCTGTTTCCACTCGCTTAGCAGATGTTTGAATTCATTAGAAATATCACGGTTAATTGTTAATAGGACGAGGGGATTGGTGATAGCATAACAATTAAGTAGCACTATAGCAAAAAAATTTAAATAAAGTGGCATCCAAACTCGAGTTAATATCATAATCAAATATCCAATAAGTTGTGGCAGATAATCGATCAAAACAAAGATACCAAGGATTACGGATTTAATAATAGCTTTACGATTGTCTCGTTTTACTACTTCACTTCTTAATCCAAGACTTTGGATTTGTACCAAGGTGTACTGATGCACTTTAAAAGCAATGCTAATATAACAAATTAGAGTAATTGAAATGGATATGATTCCCAAAATGAATTCCGCTCCATATGCTATAACTCCTGCATCAGATGAAGGATTAAATAAACATATTTTTGCAATACGATCAACATCAACTTGGTCGAGTATTGCAATGACAGTTGGAATTATAGTTGAAATAGTTACTAAAACACCAAATACTATCCAGTAAAAAATGTCTGGTAACGATTTATCGTACACGATTAGCAAGCATCGTTGTAAACTTATCAAAGCAACCATATATATCGAGGGATGAAATGTTGCACAAAACACAATTAATACAATGGAACATATGTGCTTGGATTGAACTAATACATCTGTGAAAAAGCATATAAATCCTACTATTAATAATCCCAACGACGAATTCAAGTCAAGCAACACCATTATTGATGCCATTTTGAGATCAATATGACCTTTGAATGCACTCATTCTTCGCAGAGTAATCAGAACTAGAGAACATATCACTGCACCTATGAGACCTATTATCATTCCAATCCAATTGTAAATTAATGGTAGAGGATATGAGTCACTGAAGGTCAATGATACATGGGTGTGCCAATCCGACATTATAATAATTTTCTTATTGTATGCTAGTAAATATTCTTCACTTAATAACAGCTGCCTGATTAGCTTATATATTTTCAAAAGACAACCTTACTTAATTCATAACTTCTAATTGTTAAATTAAAAAATTTTAAAATAGGAATGCTGAAACCTTATTATTGAAATATATACATTTTAAACAAACTCTTATAGTTTAAATTTTATATTGAACAGGTTTTTATAGAAATTAATAGATTTGAATTTATCCGAACTATCTTTAGTAATATGGTTCTCATTTGTTTAAGAATTATAATTTCAAATATGTAAAGTAACAATTATGATTGAAATATATTCATTTAAAATTCATATTCAGTTTCAAAATTGAAATCAGTTATTTAATTTATTATTATAAATAATATATAATTTGTGATATATCAATAAGATTGGGTTAATATTTATTATCTCTGTAATAATATTGGGCTAATAAATTTCAAATATTCAAAACTGTAAGACTATAAATATTTTTTAAATTAAATATTTAAAAGGAATTGTTAATTTGAACCATTAATAAAAAATTAAAAATGAATATAAAATCAGGGAATAAATTATATTTATTAATTAAATTCATTAAATTGAGGAAATTTTTTATGAAAATTTATTTTATATTTCCGATATAATATTTTTTTTCTGCTATATGTACATGGTATTTATATTTTTAATTTTCAAACTAAAAAGCATATTAATGCTGCATTTTCATGTTCAATCTTCAATCTTCAATTCTGATAATTAGATCAAATTTAGTATTATCGAATATATTTTTAAATTTTTTTTATTATAATCAATATATATTATACATTTGATTCATATCATAAAATTGAAATTTTGTATTGTAGATTTTTAAACAATATCCTTACATAACTCAAAAAATATAGTGTAATAAATATTACTCAATATTATACCTATTGACATGTTTTTAGTAAATACTTGATAAAATTAAGCTATTGAATATCGATATAAACTTATTATTTAATATATTTGAGTATTTAACTACACGTAATTTTTATTGATAGCAAAATATGTTAAAAAATTATTGATTGCATATATATTACTTAACTTTATATTTCAAGTGTTCTGTATGCACGATCATTGAAATTTTGTTTTATTAATCTATAACAATGAATGAAATAGATATTTTTTATAGAAAAATATTAAGATTGAAAAATATATATATATAATATTAATATTGATCATAATGGAAATTTTTATAGATTTTAATATTATGATTTTGATTCAATTTTTTTTATAAATGAATTTTGAAATAAAATTTAAGAAATTATTTTAGTTTAGTGGAATAATAAAAAATCAAATTACTAAATTAGAATAACTGTTTTTACTAATTATAAATGTTTGATCAATTTTATATTATTATCCTATATAGCCATCAATAATCAAATTTAAATCATGTTTAAAAATATATATAAGATGATTTTAAAAATTTTAACAAAAAGCAATATAATTGAGTATTTTTGAATTTTATATTTTAAAATTAATAAAAGTTCTAAAAATATTCCTATATCAATAATTTAAAAAAACTATAATTAATTACTATTAATAATAGAATTTAATTATAATTAGAAAATCTGATTTAAAAGCCTCAAGTTATTCAGATCATTTTAAATTTATAATTAACTAAAATTAAATGAAATCAAGCAATATTTTAAATATAATCCCTATACCTTAATGAAAATGCTATCAAAATTTTTTAATATGAAATTTTTATTTTATAAAATAATAGTTTGAACTATATATATGATAATTATATATATATATTATAATTTATTAAAAAATCAAAATAATAATTAAATATTAAGCTTATAATATATTTTTAATATATATTTTACTTGAATTATATTTCAGTTTTTTTTAATAAATTTTTTATGGATTAGAAAATATTATCTATTATTATATATTTAAATTAATACTTAAAATAAAATAAAATAAAACTAATATTATAAATATCATAATAAAATTATATAATTAAATTTATTACTTGGTATCAAAATTTATAATATAGGACCCTATAAGCTTTTGATCATTAAAGTAAAATATAATAATATTATATAATTTATATTTAAAAAACTTTTATTAAAAAGGTTTTGATTTATAAACTTATAATTACACCTATTATTATTAATTTTTGCAAATTGACAAGAAACTAAACTTTATTATAATATTGATTAGACTGAGTAAATATTAATAATTATGATTACTTTAATAAGGTGAAGAGTTTGATTCAAAGAAATTTTAATAATTATTACCTTGAATTTGAAAAAATGGGAAATTTTTTAATTTCTGATTTTTCAAACAAATTATTAGTTTGAAATAAATAAATATATACAAAGTTAATAGGAAATTATATATTTTTAATATATATATATATATAATAATTTTTTTGATTAAAAAGTTAACTTTTTAAAATTGGCTATTTAATTTAATTATGCTTAAACTAAATAGTGATCATCAAAAGTTTTTTATTTTAGTATCAATAAAACTTAACCATAAGCCCTCTATAATTATTTTTAATTTACAAGCAGCTTTTGGTAATGAAGCATTATTTAAATCAACAATTTATTGCTAGGTAAATTACTTTAAGGCTAGGAGAAAAATTATCTAATACTTGTTAAAATCTAGAAAACTAACTTCAATTGTTATTCTTTTAATTATTAATAGAATAAAAAAATATATTAAAAAAAACCTTTTTATTTCAGTTAGAGAATTATATAAGTATTTTAATATTAGTCTTATAAGTATTTTATATATATTAAAGTTTAAACTTAAATTAATAAATAAAAATATAAAATAGGTACTTTATAATTTAACTAGAGCTTAAAAAAAAGCTAAAATAGCTATTGCTAAACAAAACTTATTAAAATATTACTAGAAGCTTAAACTTTTACAGCAAATAATTACAATTGATGAATCTTAAATCTTTATGTATAATCCTTTACTAAAACACAAATCAAGATGCTAGATTAAACCAAATCAACCCCTTCTACAAATCCCTTTAAATAAGTATTTTGTTAATAAGCAAATGTTAATTATTATATTAGATTATAATATTATATGCTACTCTTATTTAGTTCTTAAAGGAAAATCAATTAATAGTAAACTTTATATTGCTTTTTTAAATATAAGTATTTCTAATTAGTGTTTTTAATATAATTTGAGAAGACTTATTATTTTGCATAATAATTGCAAAATTCATAAATCTAAAGCTATAAAAAACTTTCTAATTAAAAATAATTTGAAAGAACTACCATATCTAGTATATTTCTTAGATTATAACCCATGTGATTATAATTGCTTTAGGCAATTAAAAAACCAGCTTACAGGAAAGAAAATTTCTGCAGGAAAATTTAATTGGTTTGTGAAACATCAAATTTTAGTCTTTAATAAAAAGAACTATTTGTTAGGTATTAGATCTTTGCTAAAAATATAACAAAAAGTTATTAATAATAAAGGAAACTATTAAATCTATATTATATATTTATTTTTATATATTTAATTTTAAAATATTTATTTATTTTCAATTGCAAAAATTTCCCATTATAAAAAATACAGGGTAATATATAGTTTTTCATTTTAAAATTAAAATGTAAATTAAACAAAACTAATTAAAAATATAATATTTTGCTTTAATGATTACTATTGTTATTTGATATTATTATATAATATTAAGAAAAATTTATTTTAAAAATTAAATTAAAATATTCTAAATATATTTAACTAAAGTTTGATCAAATTACTTGGTATTATTTAATTTCAAATTAAGTGCCATTAATAATAAGAGTATTAGATTTAATTTTCATTTTTTAATTTATAAAAGAAATTTATATAAAAATAAAAATTAATAATAAAGGTTGAATATCATATAATATATTATTTCACTATTAATATTAAAAACTAAATTCAATAATCACTATACTTTTTATCATTTAAGAATTATTTTTAATTTTAAAAATCTAATTTTAGATGTGTATAAGAGACAGGTTTTTGATTATTCTAATTAAACCATTTTTAATATTATAATTTTATTTATTTTATAATTATTATATAAAATAATAGGTTTCTTATATTATAATAAAAACACTAGTTAAAAGTAGTTTTTTTTAAAAAATTATATATATTTATTTATTTTTAATTATTTTTGTAATTATTTTTTATTTCAAGTTGAATTGGGTATCTTACTAATAAGTTAAGAAAAGATGTGTATAAGAGACAGGTTTTTGATTATTCTAATTAAACCATTTTTAATATTATAATTTTATTTATTTTATAATTATTATATAAAATAATAGGTTTCTTATATTATAATAAAAACACTAGTTAAAAGTAGTTTTTTTTAAAAAATTATATATATTTATTTATTTTTAATTATTTTTGTAATTATTTTTTATTTCAAGTTGAATTGGGTATCTTACTAATAAGTTAAGAAAAGATGTGTATAAGAGACAGGTTTTTGATTATTCTAATTAAACCATTTTTAATATTATAATTTTATTTATTTTATAATTATTATATAAAATAATAGGTTTCTTATATTATAATAAAAACACTAGTTAAAAGTAGTTTTTTTTAAAAAATTATATATATTTATTTATTTTTAATTATTTTTGTAATTATTTTTTATTTCAAGTTGAATTGGGTATCTTACTAATAAGTTAAGAAAAGATGTGTATAAGAGACAGGTTTTTGATTATTCTAATTAAACCATTTTTAATATTATAATTTTATTTATTTTATAATTATTATATAAAATAATAGGTTTCTTATATTATAATAAAAACACTAGTTAAAAGTAGTTTTTTTTAAAAAATTATATATATTTATTTATTTTTAATTATTTTTGTAATTATTTTTTATTTCAAGTTGAATTGGGTATCTTACTAATAAGTTAAGAAAAGATGTGTATAAGAGACAGGTTTTTGATTATTCTAATTAAACCATTTTTAATATTATAATTTTATTTATTTTATAATTATTATATAAAATAATAGGTTTCTTATATTATAATAAAAACACTAGTTAAAAGTAGTTTTTTTTAAAAAATTATATATATTTATTTATTTTTAATTATTTTTGTAATTATTTTTTATTTCAAGTTGAATTGGGTATCTTACTAATAAGTTAAGAAAAGATGTGTATAAGAGACAGGTTTTTGATTATTCTAATTAAACCATTTTTAATATTATAATTTTATTTATTTTATAATTATTATATAAAATAATAGGTTTCTTATATTATAATAAAAACACTAGTTAAAAGTAGTTTTTTTTAAAAAATTATATATATTTATTTATTTTTAATTATTTTTGTAATTATTTTTTATTTCAAGTTGAATTGGGTATCTTACTAATAAGTTAAGAAAAGATGTGTATAAGAGACAGACTAAATACTAAACG
Source organism: Conidiobolus incongruus B7586 (assembly GCA_000697335.1). NCBI lineage: Eukaryota > Fungi > Entomophthoromycota > Entomophthoromycetes > Entomophthorales > Conidiobolaceae > Conidiobolus > Conidiobolus incongruus. The sequence goes on from JNEM01015791.1 coordinate 22,524, forward strand.
ATTATAGTTCATTTTATACTATATATTTCAAATATAATTTTTTAGATATTAGAAGTTAGTTAAAAATATAATAATAAGGTATTAATAATAAAAGAAATTATTAATTTTATTTTATATACCTAATATATATATTATATATCAAAAATATTTATTATTCTTTAATTGCAAAACACTTGTATTTTAAAAAATATTGAGTAATTTATATATATTAATTTATATTTTATTAATTCTATTTTAGTTTAAAAATTATAAATTTATTATATTTTATTATTTTAATTAAATCAATAACTTTTATAATAAAAAACATTGATATAATTATATATATTCAACTAAGGCTAATTTCACAAAATATAAATTATTTAAATTTATATTTAATATCTTATATTATTATCTAAATAAAATTAATTTTTGAATTTATTATGCTTAAATATTATAATAATATACAAAGTTAGATAAGCTTTAACATAGAACTAAATGAATAACATTCATTTGAATAGTTTATTAATAATTGAAATAATTGAATAATATATATATATATATTATTTGTTTCAGTCAAATATAATTGATAAAATTTATATAAACTATATCTTTATAATATTTGAATCTATTGCTAAATGAAATTTTAATCACAAATGACTAATTATTAATTTTTAATTTTTATTGAGAGTATAATAAATGATATATATATAATATTAGGACTATAATTTTTTAAAATCTAAATTCAATTGCAAATTAATCTAAAATGCTGTTGATATATTGAGTTTGGCTTCTCTAGTATTGAACTTAAGTGACATAGGGAAAATATTGAGCAATTTGATTAGTTTATTATTAGGCAAGCGTCTTATGATTTTGATATTAATAATTCATTTTTATATTTTATTTGTAAAAAGAAATAATAATTATATGATATAACATTATAAAATTAATTAATCTCTGATTTGATGTTATTTATTCATAATATGCTTTGTTTTATAACAAGTTTTGTAAATAAAGATCGTTGTTAAAAAAGTACTCGTAATACGATTTAAATTATTAATCGTGCTCTTTAAATTATTGAGATTGTATGCCTTAAAGCTTACTTATTGTTCAGATGTGGCAGCAGAATATCTAGAAAAAATCTTCTCTCTTTATAACTCCTGGGTTGAAACAGTTGATTCAGTGAATGGTATAGGATGTAGTTAAAATCTAGCAAAGAGAACAAAAAGTGTTTTTTAATTATAGACTGACAAAGACAGCCTGAATTAGAAATAGTATTGGATTAACTATCGAATCGAGATGGATAGATAATTTTGAAATGCAGCAAATGTTCAAATCTTAAACTTATTCTTAGTTTATTAAATATTCCGAGTGTGTCGAATACTTGTGAATAAGTTGATTAAGGTTATTGACATAGTTTTTATACAAATGCAGGGTTTACTTCTATTAATATTGGATTAATGGATTTTTGATTAACTTTATTTCTGCTTTTTATTTAAAAAAAACCACTGATGCTAATAATATCAAATGATCTATTGGTGATATATATTAAGGATATATTATAGATTGTTATTGAAAATTGAATCGAACAGATTATAAAAATTCCATTGCTTTTCTGAGCATTGCATATGAAAAAGATTATATCAATTACCAATAATTGATTGATACCATCAGAAAATATCGTAAAACCTAAATTAAAAGCTTTAATCTACATGTATTTATGTTTAGAGTTTATCTGGTATCAGTTGTCTTAGCCAAACTAATAACTGTTTCTACACATTTTTTTGACAACTGATTTACTTATCAAACTCAATTAATTGAGAAAAATGAATTTGACAACCTGATTAATATCAATGTCACGAAAGAAACCTTTAATGTGCTATTAGTTGTCAATATTGGAGACGTTACCAACCATATATTATGTCACTGAAATTAGATTTGCGTGAACAGCCAATGTTTTTTACCATGAAGGAATCCGATATTACGAAACATCAAACCAATGAAATAATTACTAATTGTTCAAAGGACATGATATTACAAATTTTGTAATATATTTCTACTAGCAAAATGCAGAAAAAAGTATTAATTCAAAATAATTTTATATTTAAATTGGAAGTTAACTCCAAGGGTAAAGAGTATCAGCTAGATGGTTGAAGGCTTACGTTAAAAATCTGTAATTTGGCATATTTCAAAGACTTCAACTTTAATTTACTGATGAAATCTGGTATACTATAAAACAACTCATTTATTAAGTTTGCTATGAATTATATATCTAAATATAACTAATCTAGTAAAATCCCTTGAATATTAATTATAAATTAATAAACAGTAGTAAGCTTTAATATATTGTTTTAACACGAAAAGATATACTGAACATATTCTATCAGAATATTTTATTCAATCTTTTTTTTAATATTTGTTATAATTTAATTTTAGGAACTTCAGTTTTGATAATATTTAATTTTCAAGGTACAAAATATGGCCTAAATTTTTATTACCATTTTTAAATATATCAATTACTTCAAATTCAGTCAAAAGAATTATTCAAACACAATATAAAGGTTTAATATAACATTAAAAGAATAATTGATAATCTGAATAATGAAATTTACAAATATTTTGATTAGGAACAACTTAGCTTTAAGTTATGGGGATTGGATTATCATTTTTTCATTTCAGCCAATCTATCTGGCATATTACGTGCTGATCAACTGGTCTAAATTTTGTAAATCAATAGTTTATTTTGTTTTACTGATTTTGATTAAAGTAAATTAACTTGTTCTAATATTTAATGGTATATTAGTATCAAATTGAAAAAAATTGATTAAATTTACTTGAGAGAACTCTCAGTATTCATCCAAACCTTTTCTTGTATCGAGCATTTATTTTGAATTAATATTTTTTGAATTATTTAAAATGAATAAAAACCAAGGATGAAGAGCAATTCAAGTGGTAATATTTTATTAATATCCAAAACAATATTGCAAATTGTTTTGACAAATATAATTCAAAGAATCTAAATTGATAATAACTCAATACTTGAGAGAATGTGTTATTAATAATATATTTCTGATATTTGTGAATAATAAATAAAACACCCAATATGATAATTTTATATGCCTTTAATACCATTCAAGAAATATTTTATACAAAAATATTCAAATATTTTACCTGTTTAATATTATGATTAAATATTTTTATAAGATAATGTGGGTTATACTATTCAATTTTTTAATCTTTGTCGCCTGAATTCAATGTTTTATCAATATAAACAAGCTTGCAATAATTTTCTTCAATTAAATTTCCGACCTCAAATCAATGCAACTAACTTGAATTTAAAAATGGTGTGAGATATTATTGAAAATATCCATAATCAGCATTCAAACCAGCATAATATGAGACACATCTATGGAATGATAAAATCTTGCATTTTTTTCAAATCAAAAAATTAATAATTGAAAAAAAATCCAAATTTGGAATTCCAATTTTGACGTTGATGATTTAAAGTCAACAATCCCACAATCTTAAATAAAAAAAATAAAAAATTACAATAATGAATGCAAGAGGTAAATAACGTAAATTTAAAATTAGTTTAAATGTTAAATCAATTTTGTTATTAATTATTTTGTCATTATCTAAAATATAATTAAATTGATAATATTTTACAAAAATTTTAATTGATATCTATTCTTTTGAATTTTACAATTTATTTATTTCAGCATTTGTTATAATAATTTGAAATAAATTTACAATGGGAGTACCAGCATTATTTCGATGGTTATCAACTAAATACCCTAAAATTGTCACACCAGTCATTGAAGAAAATCCTAAAAACATTAATGGCATTCACATTCCAGTAGACTTGACTCAACCAAACCCTAATGGTATTGAATTCGATAATTTATACTTGGATTTGAATGGTATTGTTCATCCTTGTACTCATCCTGAAGATAAGGTAATTTTTCAATCTTTATAGTTATAATATGATATGATACTAACAAAGCGATAGCCTGCTCCACCTACCGAAGAGGCAATGATGATAGAAATCTTTAATTATCTGGATAGGATAATGAGTATGGTTCGTCCTAGAAAATTATTATATATTGCTATAGGTAATTTTGTTTTTGTTTTCATTTAAATTTTGATTCTAATATCCTTTTTTATAGATGGTGTAGCTCCGAGAGCCAAAATGAACCAACAAAGAAGTCGTCGTTTCAAAGCTGGATTAGAAGCTAGACTCAAGAAGGAAGCTTTAATGAAAGAAAAGTTAAATATGGAAGGTAATTATTAATTTTTCAAATTTTTGAAAAATTTTTATTAAATGTTATTTTTATCTATTATAGAGGCTAAAAAGGTTTATGAAGAAATTAAAGCTAATGGTGGCGTTAAAGAAGCTTTTGACTCTAATTGTATTACTCCCGGTACGCCGTTTATGGATTTACTAAGTGCTAGTTTGAAGTACTATCTAGTTGATAGGTTGAATTCTGATCTTGGTTGGCAGCAAGTAAAATCATCCTTGATTATTTTTTTATTATCAACTAATTGCAAATATTTAGCTTAATGTTATCTTATCAGATGCTAGCTGCCCTGGAGAAGGAGAGCATAAAATTATGGACTTTATTCGTAGAATGAGACTAAATCCTGATTATGATCCTAATACTGAACATGTTATGTATGGATTGGATGCTGATTTAATTATGTTATCTCTCGCTACTCATGAACCAAGATTCAAATTACTTCGTGAAGATGTCTTTGCTGGTAAAAGTAAAGGAGGATGTAGTAAATGTGGTAGAATGGGACATAACGCCGCTAATTGTAGATGTAAGTTTTTATTTTACAATTTCTTGATTTTCAAAATTAACTGTTTATTAATAATAGCTAGAGGAGCAGTTACAGTTGCAAGACCTGATCCTGAAACTGCGACTACACCGGGTGAGCATCCCAAGAAGCCATTTGTACTATTACATGTGAATGTTTTAAGAGAATACTTGGCTGTTCAATTGCGTAACCCTGATCAAATATTTCCCTTTGATTTAGAAAATGCCATTGACGATTGGGTATTCCTTATTTTCTTTGTTGGAAACGATTTCTTACCACATTTACCTTCTCTTGAAATTCGTGAAGGTGCAATTGATCGTCTTGTAGAAATGTGGAAGCGTACTTTAACAACCGTTAATGGTTATCTCACGCATAATGGTGAAATCAATATGTCTCGTGTTAAATTAATCCTTGACGAACTTGCAGGTCTTGAAGATGAGATCTTCAGAATGCGTGGTGAACGTGAAGAATATTACAGACAGAGACAAAATCAGAATAATGCTCCTAAAGGAATCGAAGTAAAAGGAAAGTCTGAGGATGAAAATCGAGAAGTGGCTGCTAAATTGAGAGCTCAACTACTTGCTAGAAAAAATGCCACTACACCACCTCTAACAGAATCTGTTGTTCCTGCTAAACGTTCTGAACCTGATGATGATTCTAGTGAGCAAAATCAAAACCCAGCTCAACCTGGAAATGAAGAAAACAATACTCAAGCTTTTGAATCCAAAAATGAAATAAAAGATCAAAACAACGACAATGAAAAAGATCCTGATGACGATGCTGGCGTAGATGCTGATGAAAACCAAACTGAACAGGAAGAAAAAGTTGAAATGGACACAATCAAACTTCATGAACCAGGCTATAAAAAAAGATATTATGAAAGTAAATTTGGCGTAGATGTTGATGATATAGAATTCCGTAAAAAGTAATTAAGATATAATATATTAAAGTGCAATACTAACCAGTTTTTTAGATTGGCTTCAAGTTATATGGAAGGTTTAATATGGGTTATGAGATATTATTACCAAGTAATTTTTAGTTTGTTTATTATATGAATTTATTTAAATGACTTTTATTCAATTAGGGTTGTGCTTCTTGGAAATGGTTCTATCCTTATCACTATCCTCCTTTTGCCAGTGATCTCACACTTCTCGACCAAAATTTCCATGTTGAATTCAATCGTGGTACCCCACTTAAACCGTTTGAACAACTTATGGGAGTCTTACCAGCTGGTAGTAAACAGCATCTTCCTGAACCCTTCCACTTTTTGATGGAAAACCCAGAATCCTCTATCATAGATTTCTATCCTGAAGACTTTGAACAAGATATGAATGGGAAGAAATTTTCATGGCAAGCTATAGTCATATTACCATTTATTGAAGAAGACCGCCTTTTGGAAGCTTGTGAATCTGTATATCCCCAACTTACTGAAGCAGAAACTAAACGCAATTCTGTTGGAAATGAAATCCTTTTCTTGGGCAGCAACAATCCAATGTGTCCACAGGTTGTTGATCTTTATACCGTTCATGGAAGCGATGAAAATATAATAACAATTGATACAAAATATTCGAAAGGAATTTCTGGTTCACTTACCAGAGATGAAAACTTTGTTCCCCATAGTACTTACCCAAGCCCACTTCAGCCAGTGAATAAATCAGATATTCATAATGAGAGGGCATTTTGCGCTTTATACAAAATGATTCAACCTCCTGAATCTTTTGTCTATCCAGCTCAGTTACTTCCAGGTGCTCAACCTCCTCGTCGTGTACTCAATAACTTCGATATTGCCAATACCGAAAATAACGCAACTAGGTCCAATCGTAATGGAAATGACTATTCTCGTCACGAATATTTCCCTGGTAGGGATAATTCTGCAGGATATGGCCCACAAAGAGATGATCACTACATCAACCATGATTTAGAGCCACAAGTATACAAGGCTCCTCGCATCAACCATCCACATTCTGACCGTGGTGGCTATAGAGGGGGATATCGTGGTCACAGCAACCCTCCATATAATAACTATAGTCAACAGCATGGCCATCAACAAGGATATCATCATAACAATCGTAATCCTAGATATCAAAATAACCAATATGCTCATAATAATCCCAATGCTGGGTATCCTACCAGTAATAATCGTGGGCGAGGTAACTATCACTACAACTCCGGTCGCGACAATTCGGGATACCAAAGTAATACTTACCATACCAATCAACCCAACTACCATCCAGGGCCTTACGCATCTCAACAAGGCCGCCAAGGTGGCCACTATAATAACAGAGGTGGATACTATCAAGGTAATACCAGGGGTAGAGGAACCCGTGGCAACTATCGAGGCAGCTATTAATATTCTATAATCAATTTCTCTTCAACTTTGCAACTTTGTATAATATTAACTATTATATACTTTACCCGTATGAAAAATATAAATTAATTTGCTAAATATATTTTAGCAATATATCACAATTATTAATTTTAAACATCATAAATTTCTACTCATTTCAATTATTAGGCGTGTACTAAGTTTTTTAATAGATTTAACAAATATTAATAAAAAAAACATTTATTATAAAATAAAATTATGTTTCCTTTATATGATACAGAATATTTCAATATTTTTGGAAGATGTCTAGCTCTATTAAAAACTCTTATTTGTTAACTCGCTAGGGACAGCATGAACATGGAATATTATTATCCCATGATGATCATTTATTTATTGATAGATTGCTTAGTTAATATTAATCATTGGATGAGCATGAACTTTGAGTGATTTGTTAGATGCAGATGGGATATGTATGTCCTATCTTTATATCAATATGATTTGTTAATAATGATAAATCATTTTGTTATAATCAATCACATATTTAATAGTTACAATATATTAATAATTGCTTATCATATCAATAATCAATTTAAAATATTATTGAAAATGACCAAGTGTTGAATATTATATTCTGATAACAATCGATTATTAAAATAGGTTATATGTGTGAATATTGCTCATAAAATTTGCTCACAAAATTTAACATTAATATTCAATTGTAAGTTTGAAAATAATTCTATTTTTTATTAGTTTTATAGTATAGAACAATATACAATGCTTTCAGGTTTATCATTTGATATAAATAAATCTCTAAGACATCCTCAAGCTGATATTAAAGAATTTCAATTTAATTTTGCAAATAATTTGATTGCTGATTTTAATAATTTTTATCAATATACTTTAAAACCTCAAATTATATCAACATATAAAAGTAAATATGATATATCATCTCAGCTGCGTATTAAATATTTGCATTCTGCTTTAATTATATATAATCAAAATGGAGTTTAGATTTATTTTTTACAACTAGATTGATATTCAATAAAATTATAATTTCAATTAATCAGTATATTAATAATATGAAAATTGCTGAATCTAAACTTAATATATATTTAGCTTTACAAATTAAAATATATTTAACTGAGTTAAGTTTAATCAAAGAATATTGGTTAAAGCATTTTGTGGAATTGAGGAGTTTAAACTATATTTACTAAGTGATTAATTTTTTGAAATTCTTAACTTGTTAAAGTTTGAACCTAATCTTTTACCACACTTGAAATATAAATGTCATATTTTCCTTTTGTGGTCATGAGTATTATTTTGAATTTTGAATAAAATTATAGACTTATTATATTGACAATCTTATACATTGTTTTGATTGATATTTAAAGTTAGCAACTATAAGGATTAAAGTTTTGATATAAAAATTTAAAAAACTATATAATTATATAATCTGAAATATATATATAATAAATAAATATAGCAAATGTTTTTATAAATCTTCCAAAATAATATCTTTCAACACTTTATATTTATAAAGAGTTTTATTTCAAATTTAATATTTAATTAATTAATATATATTAAAAGATTATTTTTTAAAATCCTTATAACTTTATATTAATATTATCATACAATTAAAAAGATGGGAAACTTTATAATTTCTAATTTTCAAATATATTATTTGGTTCAAATAATAAAATATATAGAAAATAACTAAGAGAATATATAGTATTAGATTATATACTTATATATATATCTATATATATTTATAATATCTGTTATCCTTAATTAATTAGTTTAATAAAATTTGCTATTTATTTTAAAAATACTTAAATAATGATCATCTAAAGTCTTTTATTTTATAATCTCTATTAATTAATCACAAATACTTTAAAATTATTAAAAATTTATAAATAATATTTATTACTAAATTATAATTTAAATTCACTCTTTATTATTAGGAAAATTATTTTAAAATTATGAAAAAAATCTCTAAAATCTGTTAAATTCTTAAAAACTAATTTTAATTATTATTTTTTTAATTATTAATTGGGGATAAAAAATATATAAAATGATATTTTATATTTCAATAAAAAAATTATCAAAATCCTTTAATATTAGTTATATAAATATTATATATATATATATTTTAAATTTTAAACTTTAGTTAATTATTACCAGAATTAAAAAAAGGGAAATTTTTTAATTTCTGATTTTTCAAATATAATATTAATTTCAAATAAAAAAATATATACAAAACAAATAGGAAAATAAAGAATTTTGAATTATATATATATATATATATATATATATATATATATTAATTTTTTTGATTAAAAAATTAATTTTTTAAAATTGGATATTTAACTTAATTATGCTTAAACTAAATAATAATCATCAAAAGCCTTTTATTTTTATATCAGTAAAATTTAACCACAAACCCTCTAAAATCATTTAAAATTTATATGCTACTTATAATAATAAAATATTATCTAAATTAACAATTCATTACTAGGTAAATTATTTTAAATATAAGAGAGAAATTACTTAAAACCTGTTAAAATATAAAAAACTAATTTTAACTATCACTTTTTTAACTATTAACAGAGTGAAAAAATATATTGAAAAGTATCTTTTTATTTCAATTAAAGAATTATCTAAGTACTTTAATATTAGTTACATAAGTATTTTATATATATTAAAATTTAAATTAAAATTAATCAATTAAAATATAAAATAAGAACCTAATAATTTAACTAAAGCTTAAAAAAGGTTAGAGTAACTATTGTTAAAAAAAACTTACTAAGGTATAACTAGAAACTAAAGCTTTTACAGCAAATTATAATAATTGATGAATCTTAGATTTTTTTATATAATCCTTTGATATAAAATAAATTAAAGTGTTAGATCAAGTTAAATCAACCTCCTCCATAAATTTTTTTAAATAAATACTTTATTAATAAATAAATATTAATTATTATAATAGATTATTATAGCATATGTTATTTTTATTTAGTTTTTAAAAGAAAATTAATTAATAGTAAACTTTATATTCCTTTTTTAAATAAAATTATTTCTAATTGGTACTCTTAATATAATTTAAGGAAACCTATTATTTAACATAATAATTATATAATATATTAATCTAAAGTTATAAAAAACTTTCTAATTAATTGTAACTGGAAAAACTACCATATCTAATATATTCTTTAAATTATAATCTATGTGATTATAATTGTTTTAGGTAATTAAAAAACTAGTTTATAACAAAGAAAATTTTTATAGGAAAATTCAATTAGTTTGTGAAATATTAAATTTT